>JAOTOM010003407.1:0-154471 GCA_034440615.1 Ashinkailepas kermadecensis
GACTTGCACAGTTTGCACAGTTGCACAGTTACACACGGTGCATAGCTTGCACCGTGTCCACTATGTCCTGCCACAGTTTGAACCGTGTCCACCGAGTCCTGCCACGTTTGCATTGTGTCCACTGTGTCCTGCCACAGTTTGAACCGTGTCCACCGAGTCCTGCCACGTTTGCATTGTGTCCACTGTGTCCTGCCACAGTTTGAACCGTGTCCACCGAGTCCTGCCACGTTTGCATTGTGTCCACTGTGTCCTGCCACAGTTTGAACCGTGTCCATTGTGTCCTGCCACAGTTTGCACTGCGTCCACCGTGTCCTGCCACAGTTTGCCTTGAATCTTACTGCGTCCTGCGCTGCCGAGGTGCTCAAAGACGGGAAGTGGCACGCCCCGAAGGCTCTGAAGGACACAGCTGGTCACGCCTCACTGGTCGCACGACAGCACCCCCCGCCCTGACATGCTGCACAGAGTGGTGACTTCAGCGGTGTTCGGGAGAGGGCAGCGGGGGTGAACCGAGGCGGCAACGCTACCGTCGCGGGAGCTGCCCGGGGCGGCGTCTGGCCGTCGGCGACACCGTGTGACGACACGTGACGCCGTGTGACGGTATGTGACGCCGTGTGACGGTATGTGATGCCGTGTGACGCCGTGTGACGCTGTGTGACGGTATGTGATGCCGTGTGACGGGTGTATCCACATATCATACCGTGTGACGACATGTGATGCCGTGTGACGCCGTGTGACGGTATGTGACGCTGTGTAACAACATGTGACGCCATGTGACGTGGTGTTACGCCGTGTGACGGCATGTGACGCCATGTGACGACATGTGAGCGCGTATGACGAGGTGTGTCGACGTACGGCGCGGAGCAGGGCGTGACGAGACGTGCCTGCGCCGTGCGGTGTCGCCGACGCCGCCCACGTGTCGCCGCCGGCCGAGACGAGACGTGCCGCAGACGGCGGCCGCAGACGTGTACGAGCCGAGCCGTGACGGTGACGTCACCACTACACGCGTCGGTGACGTCGCCGTCACGGCTGAAGCACGCGGTCAACAGTACGTGCAGGCGCGCTGTTTGGTGTTCCGTTGGATTGTGCCATGTGCGGAGATGTGGCAGCCATCTCCGCCATCTCCTGCCATCTCCTGCCATCTCTCAGCCATCTCCTGAGGCATAGGTGTTGCCGGTTTCATCATGCCTGTTTATTCGATTTTGGGTACCGAAATCGAGCCACCTCGAAATATAGTGCCGCAAGCTACGACAACGTCGTAATATCAGTTGATCCGGGGGGAGGGGCAGAGGGTCCACTACGGTCAGCGCCTCCTCTGAGATAATTCGATTGGGAGAGCAAGCCTGGAAGCACCTATCCCCGGAGTAGGTTTTATTCTTATTGAAAGGATTAGGCAAAACGTCGTTCATTGTAGTGATAGTGGAGGTCGCAACGGATAGCCATCCAAGAAGTCGTTATTTTCTTTTAAAAAAATATGGATCGAAAATGAAACACTAGATAGAAATTGCACTAGAAGGCTCTTTCTCCGAGGGGTGTTTTGCCGTGAGGTGCCCTTATTGCCACATTTGCAATATGCAGCTTGTCAGGAAATATAGTTCGATTTTCGCAAGCGTCTCGACAAATGGGGAAATGATGCGCACTTCTATGCCTGGAATGTATGTACACACGTAATCTTAAGCTAGTTCTGACCGTATACGACAACGTTGTGAGGTTACTTTGGTGCATTTCCTCTCCCAAGGAAATATAAAGAATATACGACGCCTGATATCGCTGAAGATGTATGAATATATGCCCATTTTCCATTCAAAGGAAAATTAATTTAATTTAATTGTTAATACCAGATTGTGCTGGCCGATCAAACTAGTAGAAGAGATGGTGTCATGCAAATAATCCATTATATACTTCAGAGCTCAACGCATTTGTATAGCGCATGGTCATTTTTATATACCACGTGAAAACCAACTAATTTGACTTACCCGAGTCCGCCACTAATCACAATACAGCGGAATCTCTTAAGGTATCAACTGCAAGACTTCCACATGCAGCGAATCGGGTGCACCCAGACGCGAACTGTGACAGAAGAGGCGTTCAAGCACGCGGAAAAGCGCGCGTAGACACGCCAAAGCGCGCGGCTAGTTAAAGAGCTTGTCGTGTCTTGCCGACGGATAAAAAGCGGCATCATTAGCAGAGAAATGGCTCGTGGTGTAGCCTCTGACGAGGTACACGGCACCACGTGAGATAACTCAGGCCGAGATGAGATAACGTTCACATCGTGCGGTGAACGTTGCTTGGACATACATATTCAGACGACCATAATCAAAACGGTGTACCTTCCGACGTGAGGTACTAACAATAGTGGCTCGCCGCGCGATCTTTTAGTGGTGCATCTTGAGCAACAGCCAGACAGATCAACTGACCAGTCTGATAGTAGACAGGTCCTGAAACAAACCTCGCTGGCTGTTGGTTTTCTTTCCCCGAGTTGGAGGGGCATCACCAGGTCTTCTTCAGCGGCTGCTCACTCGTATGCTTGCTCGTCTGCTTACTCGTCTGCCTGGTTGGTTGGTTATTGGTTTTACGACACATCGACCGTTGAATCATGTAGCGTCGCCAATCTCTCACGCCGATTGGTCGCGGGCGAAGAGTAGCGACAGGTGAGACTCGAACCCACAACCTTTCGATTGTGAGACGAGCATCTTACCCCTAGACCACTCGTCCCCACTCGTCTGCCTGCATCGGCATGCCGTCTCCTGCAGCACCGCACGGACTCCTCTGACGACAGCCACGACTATAATCGCACCCGCTCCGCCCGCCGCGAAGCTGGCACGTTGCGGCGGACAGCCCTCTGCTGACGCTCGTGGCCTCGCCCATCAGGCCATCATCTCGCCTTAAACGGCCGGCAAAAGACGCCGGCCGCGTCCGTACGTCGGCGTCGCAGTGCCAATCTGGAGCGGCGAGGGCGCTCTCTGCAGACGGCCGCCGCCGGGCCGGCCGCCCCGAGTGCCGGCTGCAGCCGCTGCGAACATCACTGCAGGGCGCGCAGCAGCTGCATCTGCAGACGGTCGTGCGCCGCCGCGTTACCGGCTGCAGCGACGAGGCGGGGCTCAGGCGGAGATTTTACTGCGCCGCGCGGCGGCCCGCACTGATCTAATAAGGCGAGCACGCGGACGCGCTGAAGCACGAAGAGACGCGGGCCGCGCGAGCTGCGAGTGGGTGGTCCGCGCGAAGAGAGACGCGGGCCGCGCGAGCTGCGGGTGGGTGGTCCGCGCGCCGGCAGCGATCCGCCGCGCGGCCGTGCGGCACAGTTCGCCTTCCGCCTCAGCTACCCCGCCATATCCGGCTCCGTGTGCTTCGTGGCTGTGCTCGTGGTCGCTGAACACGTGTCTCAGGTGACTGCGCGGCTCGCTGGGCTTCTCGTCGGGTCACCAGCGTCGGCCGACCCCTGGTCGGGTCCTGTCGCTCGGGTGTGCCGTCTATCTCTATCGAGAGAGACCAGGTCTCCGGTGGCCTCGTGCTGGGTGCTCGTGAGGTCACCGCCGCGCTGTCGGCCCACCCCTGGCCAGGTCTTGTCCCTCGGGTATCCTGGTGTCCTGGCCAGGCCTCGGGTGACCTCGCCCTGGCTGGATCTTGTCCTTCGGGTGCCCTGTCTTCCGGACCAGGTCTCGGGTGACCTCGCGCTGGTGTCTGACCAGGCGCCGAGCGACCTCACCCTGCCAAGTGTCCGGTGACTCACCCGTCCCGCATGAGGCGGAAGGATCACCGGTCCTTGCTCGGGCGAGGCTCGGCCCAGACCTTGGACGGACGCCCTGGGGGCGTGAGTGAGTCACATGACGCGTCCGACTGCCGCGGCAGCCAATTGGCGTGCGCGGCGCGTGGGAGGTGATGACAACCCTGCTGACCTGCTGTCATGTCGGACAAGATGTTCGCGCCTGCGCTGACCATTTGGACGCCAGGTGGTGAAGCAGTTGTAGTGCAGACGGCGAGTTGACCTCATGGCTCGTTTAAGATCAGTGGTGATGCACGCAGGACAGCGGAACACCCAGGACACTGCGGCGCTCAGCTATTGCCCATACGACAACAGTCAGCATCACCACCAAAACGTGGGCCGTGAATAAACAAGTGTGACGCATCGTTTGGCGCATCGCGAGTGGGACCTAGTAATTTGTATCTCTTGAGACTTAGAAGCGTTTGAGATGTTTATTGGTGCATTCAGTTCACCTGGCCACATTTCGTATCCCGACGCAATAACTGTAGTGATTCAGGAAATGAAATCAACTGGTCTGATAAATATACATTATGCTTTAAAGAATCGTAATGGTAAACGGCATTTCATCCCGTCGCATCTTATCCCAGAGGAAATGACAATGAAACATTACGGACAGCTCTCATATTTCTCGCTGCGAGTGCTGTACAGATGTAAATCCCTACTGGATACAAACGTCAGAAACCCAAAAATATAGCTCGCATGAAATGGTACAGGAAACTAGTATACGGACCAAATATGAAACCTCATAAATTAAACTATGCTCTGGAGAACGAGGATACATAGTCGTTCTTATCGCGTAATGCTACGGCACGTTATTGAAGTTGCAAGCTGAAGAAGTGTTCTTCGGACCGTGTCGGGTCGGGCCAGTCCGACCGCCAACGCCTTCTTCTGCTGATTGAAGGAACAATCTCTCGGCCTTCGACGCCGCTTGCAAGAACCAAGGATTCCACGTGAAGAGGTTACTAGTCAAAACTGAGCAGAACATAGTGATATTGAAGCTGCCAAAAACCTCAGGTTGTGGCGCTGAACGCCAAGGGGCCTTGTCGCCATCAGCTAAACGAGGCTGCGTACTTGTTTATTCACGGCCTAAGTTTTAGGGCAATCGGCCACCTTGGCCTTTAGCCTTGTGAATGCTACCTTAGGTTCTCCCATGGCCTGACAATGTCTCGAATAATTGGTATCGCAAGGCCTTTTGGCTTCAGAGATTGGAAGGGGAAGTGCTGTGGGAACCACCCGGCAAAGTGCGGCACCATGTTTATACTTCCCAGAGCGAGAGCGAGAGCGGAGAGAGCGAGAGAGCGAGAGCGAGAGCGAGACGAGAGCGAGAGCGAGAGCGAGAGAGAGAGCGAGCGAGAGAGAGAGAGAGAGAGAGAGAGAGAGAGAGAGAGAGAGAGAGAGAGAGAGAGAGAGAGAGAGAGAGAGAGAGAGAGAGAGAGAGAGAGAGAGAGAGAGAGACAGAGAGAGAGAGAGACAGAGAGAGAGAGAGAGAGAGAGAGAGAGAGAGAGAGAGAGAGAGAGAGAGAGAGAGAGAGAGAGAGAGAGAGAGAGAGAGAGAGAGAGAGAGAGAGAGAGAGAGAGAGAGAGAGAGAGAGAGAGAGAGAGAGAGAGAGAGAGAAAGAGAGAGAGAAAGAGAGAGAGTAAATCGAGCGTCACGCCAAATATGTCCTGAGATGTTCCACACACAAATTTTGTAACACAAGTATTTATTTCCGGCCATGCCGGAAGAATTGAACATCGTGTTTCATGCTCACGACTTGTTCCTGTACTCAGAACTTAAACGGTGAAACCGCGCACACGTCGTTCCGTTTGCTCTGCTGTCTCTGACGCCAGAGACACCACACTGTGACACTCCCCATAGTGTCCCTGATCTTTGTTACAAGCATCATTGCGAATACCTTTGTTTCTAACGCCAGTCCAAAGCTCACACTGGTTTGTCTGGTTCATTCATTGCTGCGTAACTTAAGCCACCGAGCTGGAGGAACGCTCGAGGAGGAATCCTGAGGACCTTGATGTAGACAACGCTGTAAGTAGCAGAATAACAGCCACGCGGTGAAGCCCGTCTCCAGATTAATGGCAGAGATAACAGACATAAATTAATACCTAACAGCCGTGCAGACAAGACAGTGAATATCAGTAAGATTGAGCTGTCATTTTTGATCACTTGATTCCTTTTGTGCCCGGACACTGCCGCACCCTTCCACAATGATAACCTTCGTCACGTCCGGCTCGACATTTCACGTTATAGGATGGCAGTTGGCTATCCGAAGTCCGACATTTGGTGCTGAAGCCGGCACTGTGAGCCGTCGCAGTGATAATGCGCCGGCATGGGTGGCCGAGATGTACGGTGATTGTTGTCGGATCTTCCTGGCCAGGTGAGACTGACGGCACGCCGATCTGAATGATCAATGCACGGCGGCCAGATGAGCGCTTCTCCGCCGGTCCGGCCGCGCCGGAACAGTGGCCGGCCTTTCGCCACCTGATTTTTCTTCTTCAGATCGCGTTCCGCGCGTAAACAACGAGATAACTCGCCTTCCGGTCTGGTTCTGGCGCGGACGAATCGGCCCGGAGGGAGGTGTGCGCCTGCAGGGGTGGGCATCACCAGCCTGTCCCCGCAGGAAATGGACCAGAACGGACACAGTTCAACTCCCCCCCCCCCGCTCCCCACGTGGCTGCGATCGTTCCCCACGTGAGTGCGGTCGTCCTCCCATGCGCACGCCTGCGAACTGCGACGCGGCCCAGGACGCCTGTAATTTGCCGGTCCAGTGCGGGCAGTTAGGAGCCGGCTCTTCAGCTATCTCTGGCGAGAAGTTGAATTGCGCCGATCACGTTTGGCAGCGGTGGCTGCAGAGCGAAATCTTTTCGGCGTTGCTCGGTTATGAAAGATATATCGGTCGTAGAGAGAGATTTTGGAGCGTTCTCTTAGGTCAGACAGACACCACCGCCATCGTATTTTTGTTAAGCAGACCAGACCCTTGGCTGTAATTGACAGAAGCACCGACATGCGCTACGCATCACCCACGACACAATGAAGGTCAACATGCACTTGCTTTTTGTGTGGCCACTTGCACTGAACTTGATCTACATCTGCTTCTCTCTCCTTTCCTCCCTCCCTTCCTTCCTCCGTCCCTCCATCCCTTCCTTCCTTATCCGCAGCCCTCTCTCTCTCCCTCTCTTTCAGTCTCCCTGCCTCCCTGCCTCCATGCCTTCATCGTTTTATCAATGAAAATCAATCTCTACCATATAGCCTGCATCTTTCCCCTCTTTATCCATCTCTCCCCCCCCCCCCTATCTCTCTCTCTCTCTATCTCTCTCTCTCTCTCTCTCTCTCTCTCTCTTTCCTTCTCTCTCCCCTCTCTCTCTCCCTCTTTCTCCACCCTCTCCCTCCCTCTCCCCTCTCGCTCTCCCTCTCTTCACTCTCTTTATAGTGATCTATCGTCATTTTCTCATTGTATGTCTCCCACCTTTGTTTGATGAACTCCCGCAGAGCGGGGATCGGGTGGGTGCCAATCGGACCCCCGTTTGAAAGTAATTCTTAAACCGTTCCCTTTGAAATTTAGCCTACCTGCCGCCACGTGTTTTGTGCCCATTGTGTCAGAACATTGCGCTCTAGGCTCTGAAGTCCAGAACCAGAGCGGGTCAAAGACACGTCACAATCGCATCTCAATACGATTTTTGAATGTGCATTCCAAAGTGAAATATCAGTGCATAGACAAATATTCAGCGAAAAATGTAAGGCTATGAAATGTGACCTTTGGTCAGGTTTGTGGGTCAAAGAGGAGATGAACTAGACAAAAGTATTTCCTTGCTCATAACTTTGTCACTGATCAATCTTTTGAAATACTCGGATATATGCAGTGGCCTCTAAATGCGTGCCAGGCTTCAAGTTGTTATCTGGTGAAGTCGCTGGGATATGACCGGAAACATTCCAACGTTACAGGCATTGCATGCGGTCAGGTGTTATTACGCATCAACATTAAGAACAATGCTATTAATAAAATAGATATAATGGATCTGATGGAAAAATGGATCAGTTTGGACCATTTTCCTATTTGTGTAATATGCCTGCTCTTCTAACATTATTTTTAACTTGCTATGCATGCAGAAATATCAAAAGTTTTTTTGTCGATTGTGTCGCCTCCGTCAAGGGCATGGGGTCAGGTTACGATAAAGCGTGCAATGTGGGGTAAGTCTATCTAGACACTGCTATTTTATGGTTTATGTCGAGTTTCCATGGCCTATATAGCGTCAAAGTTGCCTTGCACGACCTAAGCTATCCTAATATGCCGATATAAAATGTTTTTGAAACGCCAGTTTTGTTCTCAAATACCGAGATATTCGTTTTCAAAATTATCTGAAAGTAAAAAAACACCGATTTCAAACCACATTCGTCCAGTGCTTACCGACGGTATTCTTCTTCCAATGCATCGTCTTTCATTGGATACAAGCATTCTGATGCACGTCTTCATGCAACGCTTAGTTTGGAGTTAGGGTTGGAAGTTAGAGGGGTCTTTTATGACCCCCCCCCCCCGAGACGGGGTGTGAGAATCTGAACGGAGGGACGGTGCTGGTTAAGCTCATCCAGGAGGTCAATCGGAGTAATTTCAAGCAATCCTCGGAGGTGAATCGCGAGATTTCGTCACGTGCTACACACTGGTTTAAATTGCACGTCGCTGGGCAACTACGCTTAGACACTGGGGAATCGGAACAACCACTATGCATTGGAGAAGGATGCAAAGTGCCGCGCACTGGCCACAGTCATCTCACCTTGCACGAAGAGGTACATGGTAATGTTGTTCATGTTGTCCATGATCGGCTGAAATGAGGCTTCATCCAATGTGTCCAGCACGTTCTGATGTATATCCAGGAAGAAAACGCCGCGTGTTTCTTGAAACGTTTCCGGAAGGATGTTAATTAGCTTGTTGTCGTGCAGGTTCAAACGCATTAAACGTTTCAGGCCAGCAAGACCTTTGCCGCTAATGTATTTAATGCGATTTTCCTCCAGATCCAGCTCCTTCAAATTGCGCATGGCTGCGAATGTGTTGTCCTCAATCGCCTCCAACAGATTCCTGTGCAAATCCAGTCTCTGAAGGTGATGCAGCCCCTTGAATGTACCGTGTGAAATTGTTTCCAGATTATTATCGTACAGCTCGAGCTCTCTAAGCCGTTCCATTCCGGTGAACGCGCCCTTCCTGATATAGGAGATGCTGTTTCGATCCAGAAACAGCTGACGCAGCTTCGGCAGCTTTCTGAAGACGTGCCGCGACAGGCCCTTGATCTTGTTCTTGCCCAGATTCAGCCGCGTCAGGTTGGCGTGGTCGCTGAACGCGTGCTTGCCGAGCACCTCGATGCCGTTGGACGTCAGGATCAGCTCGGACACGCTGCTCGAGCCGGCGAACGCGTTGGCGCCCACGCGCCTGATGGCGGCGTTCTTGATCTCCATGAGCCACAGGTGGCGCGTGTGCGCCAGCAGCCGGGTGGGCACGTACGTGAGGCTGCCGTCGCCGCGCAGGTTGATGGTGAGCCGGTGCAGGTTGGGCTGGTGGCGGAACGTGTCCCAGAGGCTGTCGTTGCTGTGCGTGTCGTCGCACACCCAGCAGTCGGCCTCCCGGCCGAGCGCCGGCGCCAGGTGGTCGCAGTAGCAGTACATAACCTCGGCGAGCGTCTGCAGGTCGCACACGTTCTCCAGCTGGCCCGGGTCGGCCGGCGTCGGCGGCTGGGCGGTGTCGGCGCAGGCGGCGAGCGCCGACAGCAGCAGCGGCACCAGTGCCGGCGCGAGGACCACCTGAGGTCAGCGCACGGTCCTCGTTAGGGGAAACACACGGTCCTCGTTAGGGGCAACACACGGTCCTCGTTAGGGGCAACACACGGTCCTCGTTAGGGGCAACACACGGTCCTCGTTAGGAGAAACACACGGTCCTCGTTAGGGGCAACACACTGCCCTCGTTAGGGGAAACACACGGTCCTCGTTAGGAGAAACACACGGTCCTCGTTAGGGGAAACACACGGTCCTCGTTAGTGACACGGGCAGACGATTGGATGCCGATGTGCCGTGCGGCTGCAAACAGCGAACGAGCGCTCGATGGAGGTGAACATGAGCGCTGGAACAGCGGAGACCAGGGGTCATACTTCTGCCGCCATTGTTCGGAAAGCTGAACCGTTGAGCACTTTCTCGTTGCATGTAGATAATAGTCCGATAGGTCGCTTGGTAATCCCACAGTATTTTCTGACGAGCTGTCGATGATGCTACGGTCTCACTCGTCACGGTGAGCATCGCCTGCATGCTCGACAAATAGAGTTATGTGTGACGAAATTGGTTGGACAAGTTTGAGTGAGAATGATTCCGGTTTATCAGAAAAGCTGAATACGCAAGTATTAGAGAATATGCTATCTTGGCATTAGAGCCGAAGGCATGCGTTGAAACGAACACGTTTCCAGCAGCTGAATATTTCCCTGCAGCTTACCAGCTCTGATTTCTTTGGTAACCATGTCAATGAATCGACCAAAATGTTCGTTTCTATTCCTGCACAGTCCCCCACACAGAATCTGCACGATAGTCTAATGTCTGCATATTCGGAAATGCCAGCGGAAAACACTATCATCTCGCCGGCGGCCGTAATCAGCATTCCATATTCTGTGACGCCCCTCGACCGGGGAGGAGTCGATCTCTGCACTCTCAAACCGCGTTAACGCGTCGAATACAGTCGAGTCGCGGAGGTCTGCCGCGAATCGATGTCCTCATCTACATGAACAAGAGGCTGGCCGACCGTCTCGCGGCAGCCGTGCCATTGACAGGCAGCTGCAGGAGCTACCCAGGCCCCCGGTCGGGGGTCTAGTCCAGGAGCTCCCCAGGCCCCCGGCCGGGGTCTAGTGCAGGAGCTCATCCGGCCCCCGGTCAGGGTCTGATGCAGAGACACCACTGCGCGCTCCCAGTCGGGGTCCGGTGCAGGGGCACCACCCCGGGCCCGCGGTCGGGGTCTGGTGCAGGAGCTCCCCGGGCCACCGGTCGGGGTCTAGCGCAGGCGCTCCCCGGGCCCCCGGCCGGCGTCTGGTGCAGGAGCTCCCTGGACCCCCGGTCGGGGTCTAACGCAGGGACACCATCCCGGGCCCCAGGTCGGGGTCTGGACACCATTGCGTGCCCCCAGTCAGGGTCTAGCGTATGCATACCAGTCCGGGCCCCCGGTCGGGGTCTGGCGCAGGGACACCACCCCGGGCCCCAGGTCGGGGTTTAGCGCAGGGGCTCCCCGGGCCCCCAGTCGGGGTCTGGTGCAGATGCTCTCCGGGCCCCCGGTCGGGGTCTGGCGCAGGAGCTCCCCGGGCCCCCGGTCGGGGTCTGTCGCAGGAGCTCCCCGGACCCCCGGTCGGGGTCTGGCGCAGGGACACCACCCCGGGCCCCCGGTCGGGGTCTGGTGCAGGGGCTCCCCGGGCCCCCGGTCGGGGTCTGGTGCAGGGGCTCCCCGGGCCCCCGGTCGGGGTCTGGTGCAGGGGCTCTCCGGCCCCCCGGTCTGGGTCTGGTGCAGGGACACCACCCCGGGCAACAGATCGGCGGAGTGGTAGATGCTCGCCAGCGAAGAGATATGGTCGCACTTGCGATTGTCAATGAACGTGACGGGAATTGACACAACTTACGCAGAAATTGGCTGGATGATCGATGGACACGTATTTGGAGTGAAAGATAAGACGTATGCAAAAGGCCTTTTTCATCGCTAGAAATTTTACATCGAGCATGGTAACTTTTTTCAACTTGCTATCACCTGAGAGTGAAGGGTGCGAGAAGAGTGGCATGACGATATTTAGAGGGGAAACATAAAACCACCCATCCCACAATTGATTTCATCTCCACTTGTGCCTCAAAAGCGCAGTTTCGTGTCGGTCTGGGTCGAATTGGGCAGTCGTGTGAACTTTTTGCTTGTTAGTAGGGTCGCCCAGGCTCAAACATGAGGGAAGAACATATCGGTCGTCCAGCAAACTTCTACAGTTGGTGTCATATAATTGCATGGTCCGATCAAGTCCATATGATAGATATCCCACCTTTACCAAAGTGCATCAAACGTCCCAAGATGAGCCCGGGCAAGTTAATTTATCTGAACTAATCCATTGTTATTGGGTGAGGTGACGAATCGTGTATTTGTATGGCGGTTCTTTGGGCTTTAGGGCGCTTCGACCCGAATTGATCATTCGCGGTATGGCCGTTCTTAGAACTGATCAGAACCCGCTGGCTAAATTTGCCAATCATGCCGGTACTTCGGTTGTCTCCTTAATTTTGGAAGCTACGGTCGCTGCCATAGATCAAAAGGAAATTGTGCTGTACCAGATGAAAACAACATGCAGTTGTTGTGTGTGGCATACAACAATTGCATATTGTTTCCATCTGATGCAGCACAATTTTCTTTTGATTCATGGCAGCTACCGTAGCTTCCAAAATCCAAAATTAAAGCAACGACCCACGTTTCGGCCTGGTCGAAAGCAATGGGCAAGGTTTTGGGGAGATTTAAACCCAATCGGTGAAGTGGAGCACGCCATTACATGTAATACCCCGAGCGGTCACCAACCTACCACACCTTGATATCTGGGATGTAGAGAAAACGCACCATATAATTCATAAGATATCTGGGATGTAGAGAAAACGCACCATATAATTCATATGGTATCTGGGGTGTAGAGAAAACGCACCATATAATTCATAAAATATATGGGATGTAGAGAAAACGCACCATATAATTCATAAGATATCTGGTATGTAGAGAGAACGCACCATATAATTCATCAGATATCTGGGACGTAGAGAAAACGCACCATATAATTCATGAGATATCTGGGATGTAGAGAAAACGCACCATATAATTCATAAGATATCTGGGATGTAGAGAAAACGCACCATATAATTCACAAGTCCGTACCGACATTATAGTGTGGATGCTGCCGCACCTGCTGCATACTATGCTCGGCCTGTGTTTATACGTGATTGCCTATCAGGAATGCTGCATGTTGTGAGTTGTGAGGACACTCATGGAGCGAAATATTCGTCGAAACACCGTCTTCATTATCGCTGGTTATCAGCCGTCGGTCGACCATCGGCTGCTATCGCTCTTTCGAGCAACCGTGCAAGACGTAGAGCGGGCCAGACCTCGGTCTGGGAATGCAGTCTTGTTCATCGTGCAAAACGAGGGCCATGTGGCGAATTTAAGCGCTCGGTCGCTACCGAGGACCGGCCAAGAAAAACACACAAAACAGCTGACAGAGCCGCATCAAATGCCGCCACCGTAAATGCAGTCTCTCCTCGAAGAATGCAATGGACTGTAAACTGAATGGGTTATAAACTCTGTTGTAAACGATAGCTTCAGTTGGCGATTCATGCGTCTGATTTGTCCCCTGTTTTCACAAGAGACCGGTGTGTGTGTGTGTGTGTGTGTGTGTGTGTGTGTGTGTGCGTGCGTGCGTGCGTGCGTGCGTGTGTGCGTGTGTGCGTGTGTGCGTGTGTGTTTGTGCGTGTGCATGTATGCGTGTGTGCGTGTGCGTGTGTGCGTGAGTGTATGCGTGTGAAATGAAAGCAAAAACCGTGTTTTTGTCGAACCGAGTTCCAGCCAACAATAGAACCAACCCACTACGAACCAGTTAAATGTCACTTCGAAATAATACAGAAGCCTAGGACCAGGCTTTGGTTCGTCTGTGTCCACCATCGGACGTTGGTAGTCGTCCGATTGCACGAGTATCGTCCCCAGTTTCCACGGCTGACAAGTGCATGCACGTCTGTTGCACATGCGCGGCGCCCACGCGCAGCGGCACTTCCTGCTGACGACCCACCGGCCACCACGGCTGCGGCCAGGCCAAAGCCTCGACGGCTTCCCTACCCGGAATTGTCATCGAGCTGAGCGCTGTTAATCGAGCTGAGCGCTGTTAATCATGCCTGTGCTCACGGATCGGGTGAGAGCGAGCCTCCGCCAGCTGAATGAGTGATCGGCTTGGAGGCATTACGGCGCGCGATGCCGGTGCGGGGGAAAATGAGATGGATTTCATTAGAGTCGGTCGTTGGGAGTGGGTTCCGCTGTGCAACACGGGCCACAAAGTCAGCCCGTTTGACGCAAATGTCACAGATAGGCGAGGGAAGATCGTGTGGCTTTCATTGGATCTTCTGCTTCATCGGTATCGGGTAGAACCTGCATGATTAGACAAAATCATCTGCACGTGGATGGATAACATTGTATGGTGGATATTGCGACTGCGACACCTGCTGGTATAGCAGTAGCAATGACTTTTCCTCAGTTTACATCAGCTTGAATTATTAGCAGCACACCCATTCTCCAACTTTGCATCTCACCATATGCTTGACTTAAGCAATAACTGGCTTGGCAATCCTTCTTCTGAAGAACACACAAATAAATCCAGGGAGAGGAAGAGCAATGCAGGTAGTCGACCGTCCAACAAAAGTACGCAAATACCACTGCTAAAAATGTTGTGTTGGTAGCTACTGAGTTTTCGGGATTGTGAGGGAATATCAAATCACTATATCATCACTGTGAGGGTCAGGCAGTGGAACTCTGCCGGGTCTAGCCGTGAAAACAGACCTTAAGCGAATGTACAGGGTCTTACCGATGTTTAACGACATTAACTTCAGTGTCTGTTGCTAATGGAATGGTACATTTCATGTGAAAATAATCGAAAAATCACGAAATTCCACATTTCTGGTGGGTTGTGAAATGGGCGACCGAATGCTCGCGCACAAGTTCTGCCTCTTGCCGTGTAAAGAAAGCCTTCCTAAACTACGCCCTCACAATGTAGAAGTCCAGACATCAGCTACAAAGTACGTCCAAACTTCGAGCACCGCTCTCGACGCTGGCTCACGACAGAACAGCGGCGACAGGAGGCGACTGGGAGTATTTCTCGTCATTCGTCGGTACATGCATCACTGAGCAGCGACCCAGGAGCGGTGTCGCCGCCTTGGCAGAGCACAGTTAACCGTTCACCGCGGCTGACCTCATGGTGAGGAGCACGCGACCTCTGGTCACCCGACGCGTCCGAGGGCCACGTGTCGCCGTGCAGAGGCTACACTGAGGAACAACAGGCGGTCGAGTTCCTGGCTGCTGATCGACCTCTCGCTGATTTCCATTTTTAGATGATAGACCAAATTTTCTTTTTTTCATATGGATACCAGCAGATCCCATTTTGTCGCCTACAAGACAGTATGAAATTCTGCTCCATAAACTACATATTTTGTGTTTGGACCGTTTTCCTCGTTGCGCATGTGCCAACTCCTTGATAAGCAGTTGACAGGTGCAGTAAGCGTTGCACAATAATCAGCCTATATAATACTCAGCAGTATTACTAATAACCATCAATGATCAATAAACATAACAACTGAGTACCAGCACCGATACTTCTGACACAACTTCGGACGGCCTGTTCTAATTTGTCTTTCCTCAAAATGGAGCGCATCAGCCGTAAAGTTGCCTTGCATATGATGCCCTGAGGGTACGATCACTGCCGACATCTAGCCCAACAGAGGCGCGGCGGGACAAACCGTCAATCGTGGCCACAAGCCGCCGCATCCGGCAGCTTCGTCTCCATCGGCTTGCCGGGAGCTGGCACACGACGTCACTTGAAGCCGACGGTCGCTTCGACAGGCGCTGCGCGAGACGATTGTCGCGCATCGAACACGCCGCGGAGGCCACACCGGGCTTCCGTACGGACAATGTGGTCATGTGGTCATGTGGACAATGTGGTCACGGCCTGATCGCGAACGGCCACAGCTAGAACGACTCCATTTTTCCAGACGGCCGGCAGTGGTGGTCAGGTCAGGTCAGGCGGGATGGTCTTCGTGCAGCATCTTCACAACTCGGTCACCCGACTCTCGACCACATCTGGGCAGCTCGTGTGTCAGCGGTGCGCTGCCACAACCCTCCGTCAGTCGTCCAACACCCCAGGACGGTATTAATATTATATATATATATATATATATATATATATATATATATATGCTTGAATAGAAGCCTATGCACGTATGAATGTATGATTACTGTATGAAATCACTTTTTTCGCTTTGTAGTCTTATAGTGTAGTGTCTTAAAATTACTTCTTCAATATCTGTGCGGATGAAAAACAAAATCACTCGGAGATAGTGAAAGATGAAAAATGCGGAACAGACGCATCATGATGAAAACCGAGATTGCGCATCATTATACTAATAAAATAACCACATGGCCAGAGTGGCAAACATAATCATAGAAACTTGGACAAATTGCATGTTGCGTCCACTCTTCCTGAACCACATTTTTGGGGTCAGTACCTTCATATGCTTCTCATTTCGCTTCTTCCTTCCTGTATTGAGTTCATGAATGTAGCGCGATGCTTGAAATGAAACAGGCAATTCCATTGTTCGGTACTTCTTCACATTAATCTGGCCACACATGGCGGAAGGACACCTGTTCACCGCCCTGTCAAAGACCTACGTTGCATGTTATACTTGGACGTGTTTGTTTCACCTGTGCATGCCGGGTGCTTGATGGCTGTGGCTTTTCTCAATGTGTATGATGGCAGACCGTGATACGTGCAAAGGTACAAAGGTAAATCATAAGTAATTGACTGTTCCGTCCCTTGGAGAAGGTAAATATCGTACATCTAGCACCCGCCACTCAAACCTGCATGTGCAATGTGCATGCGGGCCTCACCCGAATGCTTTGAGCTGCATGTGGGTGTATTTGATTGGTTGGTATTGTGTTACAGGTACCATCCACCTTGGCCACTGCCTCGCTGGCCAGTCCTCATCATGCAGACCTGATCACGAAGCCTACAACCCTGGGTGGTGGTGCTGACCTATGCGATCCAGATACCTGTCATCATACCCGTCACGTCCTCAAATGCTGAACTAGTGCCCGCAGAACGACCGTATCACCAGTTTAGTGTCTGTGTCTGACAGCACTTTCGAATCATCTGCCTGCATATTTCTACGTCTGCTTTTCGGCTGTAACTAGAGCGCAACTACGGCAATGCAACTAATACTGACACTGCTTTTGTTTGCTTTTTGTGATGTGTTTATTTCCTTAGTTATTTGGTCTCGAGGGAGCATCATCTCTGGTGAAGGCCATGCCGCAACTCGATCAAACAGCTGGGCTTTGTAAATAAATAATACAGCACACATCATCAACAATTAATATAAGAGTGAAATGAGGCATCTGAACAGTCAGCACCGACGCCATCAACGGAAGCACTAACCAAGCCAATAACAACTTTTAATTATGCATGGCTGAACTTCAAATCGACATGATCGCGAGTGTGACTGGAAATGTGGATAGTTCCTACGAATACCAGTCAACAGCGAAACCAAAATCGTACTATCTCACGGAGATAATTATTTTGCATATCCCCTACGCGAGTTGGATTCGTTGAACTGAAGCAACAGTTTCTCTTTTCTTTGTCCATCGTTCCACGTTCTTTCAACGCCAATGATATAGTACAGAGTCGGAATATAAAATATGAATTATATTGTATCAACAACCATAACCGTTAAAGTTTGAGTAATATAATTGCTTAAAAACTATAATACCATGCATTAGAGGAAGCTCGGTAAAACGCCCCACCATGCAAACATACCTTCTCGCGCTCTTCTAGTATTAATGCAAGGGCAGAAAGCGCGGGCTTGACACGCCGGCACACGCGCTTTAGCATGAATGAATACATGCGAAAACAATTAAAATGGTCTGCTTGAAGGACCACACGCTCATGTACAACATACTCAGGACAGTGTTCTTGTTCTATATATATATATATATATATATATATATATATATATATATATATATAATATTATATTATATATATATATATATGCATATGCAGATAGGTGTCTCATAGCAAAATGCGAATTCGAACGCATTTTTTCACACTAACATTTCAGCGACCTAACTTCCTTGCTCATGTGAGCAACTCGCTGTACCGATGTGCATACATCGGTAATATCGTGAAACAGATCATGAACAGATGAACAGACCAGACATATCGTGAAATAATGGATACCGCTCTCCCTCTCCTCCATCTCATCGACATCGCACATACAATGATAAGCATGTCATGACATATTGTAACACACTTATTCCCGTCTCTTACTGGCAGGACTCTTTTCATGTTAAAAAAACATAAGTTTCAGGCGCCTCGGTACTCGGTTCAGTTTTTTTACTGTGATGGATTGTCTGTCAGTCACGGTACGCTTTAGTGCTGGGCGGTGATGTCTGAACCATCTGTCAGTGACGGCGGCCGCAGGAAAGAATCTCAAATGCACCTTATTCTCGATGATGAACACCTCTTTTTTGCCCTATCTTTGTTTTCCTCTTTTGTTTCATCGAATTTTCCCTCGAAGCGACCCTCACTTACGTGCTTTGCAGTTTTTCCCACCCGTTCTGTGTCGAACTGGCTTCGAGACATGATTAGGAATATCTCTGCCACCTCCACCATATCAGGGATGTCCCTGTGCAGACCAGTTTGCACGTCCTGGAAGGTGCGCAGGACGTTCTCGGGACACCAACTTTTGACACCGCTGGACTGGTCAGTTGGCAGCCACTCCGCGAAGTCACTGTGTCTCTCTCTCACACGCTCTTTGAAAGCGCGATACTGGGAGACGAGGCACAAACATTTGGTCCCTGAGCAGCTGTCGCTGCACGGATGGCCTGGCAGCTTCACACTCCCCAGACTCAGCCGTTCGGCCAGGTCTGAGAACGTCGCCTCACCATAGTCGGAGCCTGCACTAGTTGAGGCGATCCTGTCCATGTCGAATGTGTGAATTATGAGTCGTTCAATGTCAGTCGGGTCAAGATACGTTGGACTGAGTCGCAGGATCGCCGCCACCAGGTCAGACCGTCGCCGAGTCGCCTGTGTCATGTCAGTCGCGTCGCGTTCTATGTCACTACGCCGCAGCCGGTGCTGCTCGGTCACTCCGACCTCGGCGCCTTAGAAACCGGTGCCGTCAGCCACCGCCGGCCCCTCCCTCTCTAGCTAGCCAGAGAATGCACCCGCTGCAATTTTGGTCAGGGTGGACAGATACTTGTCCACTTCCTGGCGGTCCCGAAACACCGAGTACAGCGCTGACTGGCCAGCCTTACTCAGTGCCACAGCGGGCGTCATCACATCGATGATGATCAGCGACGTCATCACAAACTCCCGGCTCTCCAGCGTCCGGAGAACCCGCTGGGCCGACCCAGTAAAAAGCGACCCCTGAGCGATCATGTCTTGGAAAACATTGATCATGGCAGCTCGGTTGTGGAGGACTTTGGTCACTGCCATGACTAAGTACTCCACGAAGCGGGTTTCGATCAGCCGCTGCAAAAATAGGCTAATCACATCCAGCTGGGCGGATGCCCTCCGCAGCTGTCGCTTCAGAAGTCCTGACCCCCTGAAACAGGCTGATCACCTGGTGCAGGCTGTCCATGCACTCCAGCATCCAGGTCGCTTCTTCCTCGTTCGTAACTTTCGACAATAAAGTCTCGAGGCGGTGGTCACGGTCATCTAGATGAACGTGACTTCTGTTAAATTGTTCCTTCCATATCGGGCGGAATCCATTTTTACTGCCAGAATAGACTGTCTCGCAGTCAGACGAGGAAGAGGTGACCTGGATGCTGATGTCCTCGTCAGTAAGTCCGAAGTCATGTCGGAGACAATCGACGACGTGACTCGTCACCCCCCGTCCGTCGGCCTCGTGTCGGTCCCGTGCTGGGGGAAACTGCCCTGTTCCTATGCCATTGGCCCCTGTGGCTCATAGTTGCATTATCTTTCATATTTATTTTGCTACTTATTTTATTTATTTCTTGATATTTATGGAGCATTTGTAAATTGATAGTTTCTTCTAAACTTGTCCTCATGCCAATATAATTGGGTGCTGGATCCATAATTCCTGGCCTGTCCACACCATGCAACATTTTAAGGCTCCTCCCTGTAGGAATATTCAGCATCACATAATGCAGCCTCAAACAGGGTCGGATACAGGAATTTGCAGGGTGTGTCTGGCTGAGCTGTGGGGCTAGTGGCGGCAAAAGATGTGCTGGTGTGGCACTAACTTGCCTTCCCGGGAAGCACGGACCAGAGGGGGGGGGGGTGCACTCAGACCTCCCGGATGGGTGGCACTTCAACAGTAGGTGGTGGCAAGGGGGCTAGAGGGGTAGCATTCCAGCAGATGAGGTGGCGTTCCCCTTTGGGCCTGGGGGGGGCATTCGGCCTCCTTGGATCCGATACTGTCTCTCCCCTCCAATATCTATTTCAGCCTCATTCAGCTCTGAATCTACCCCCTCCCAACAAAGCAGAAAGACCTTAGAATGCACTCACCCTACCTCGAGCATATGCTTTCCTTCGAACAGCACACGCAGATATGCCACTAATATACCACCAATGTAGATTTAGATATTGATCATCTACATTGTACCGCACATTTGTGCAATGTAGGATGAGGTGGTTTAAGGCTAACTCCGCTCAAGGCAGTACATATAGAACTTCCGCTGTACTGTATGCACGTATATGGCCGAATGCAAGGCTATGAAATCAATGGAATGTAAACAAAATTCAGCGCAGCGATGCCTTGCGCTTTCGTGACAAATCGTAGTGCCACAGGACACAATGCACACTTCGCAATTTATTTTTTGATACTTAACCTGCACGGCAGGGAGCCTATTATACTGAAAAGAACTTGGAACAAAATAAAGAACGCCATGAAAAATAACTAGTATCAAATATTTTCACTACAAGGGAGAATTATGGCATCCAGGTTATTACCTGTGACGAAGGAAAAAGCCAGTGAGCTATCGACAAATGGCGATTGAAAAACACCATAATTTTCACTTAAATGTGCACATGTCGAGTATTTTAGGTGCTCAAGTCAGAAAATGAACTTGACAAAATTAGATTATTGTGCACTTATAGTACTTCCTTGCCATATCACCAAGGAATTGGTCTCCATTTGCAGCATACTTTCTAAGCATCCACATGTCAGGAGCTCTTGCATTGTAAAACATATGGCACGTAAGGAAGACGGTCGGAAGTATCTTTGTGCTAATTTTCACACACTAAAATGAACGGAGAGTTGGAAAATCCCAATTGTTGTGCGATTTATTCGTAGCACTTACGTATATCAAGCCCCGCTTTTACATTGATTTTCCATCCTTCAGACTGGCCGAAAAAGTCCACGGATGGACATATGAATAATTCCTTGTACCGCACGCGTCAGAGCGTTATTGCCCTTTTATAATGTGTAGAAAATGATGAGACGTTCAAATATTTGCTTTAATCTTCGATTTCTCCATCATACTCACCAGTATTCATCCACAAATTCACCTGTATTTTCTGTGTTTTTCATCCTCCTGGAATGTGCCAGCCTAAGGATGAAATGTTTCATCCCATGTTCTTGATAAACAATGTTTGCTAATATTTGCAGTATTTGTGAAATTTATTCATGTAAGGTTAAGATAAATGAAGAAACAATTCTAACTTTATTTCGCCATTTACATCGGAAGAGAATCTTATAGGTTTGGGCATTTCTGTATTTATTAATGCAGATTTGTATACCTGCACTCTTTGACTGTATTCAGTGCTGAGGTACTATCCAGTCATGAGGTTTAACGCTGTTAAGCGGTTCAGCTCAAGGGTGGATCCAGCCAGCCCGTTTTCAGTCGGCTTGGGTTGTGCACGATTTAATAAATCGCTGATGAAGAATATCGGATTTGTATAGCTTAGGATGCAAGCTCGAGTTTAAAACAATATTTTTTCTTCAAACAAAATGATCCCTGTTTTTCTGAAGAGCATGAATAAAGGATAATTTTAGTTCAAATCAGGCTATCTAGGCTGGTGATGCCCCCAACCCCCTTGCCCCAAATCCCCCCTGCATTAGCTGACAATTACTTGGGTTTGGCCAATGTCATGATTCAGCCCTTAAGGGTGTCAGCTCAGCCGAATTTCTGGTTTGCTACAGCTTCCCATGTTTTTTAGAAAGATGATGGTATGAGTATGTATTTCATGGATTCATGCATATTCATAGATTGCTGCACTTATGTTCATCATGCTATATAATCCTCTGCATTGTGAGGATACACCGTGAACTTCATGCCTAGCTTCATGAAGCTAGACACATCTAGTTCATTGCACAATAATTTTCAGCCTGCCAGGAACATCTTCACTACAGGTTCATTAGATTTTGTGACGATACGCACTTGTTTCAAAGCTCATTCTATATCCACCTGAGAGTGAGACTATTGATACCTGCTGGAAAAATAAAAGACAAGGATGAAAACATTGCAAACATGCACTTTAGTTCCATCACAACAACAACCATCTGTGTTTGTAATATGTTTATGAAAAGATGAAAGTCATCACCAAGGATGAAAACCTAAAACTTTCATTAACTGTGATTCTCCATGCAAAATGGTGATTTTTTCACTGTTGTAGTGTGTCATGCTAGTATTATCGCGAATGGCATAATAATATTGTTCGATTGTTTGCTAGTAGGGACTGTAATATTAGGATATGACATTTCAAAGTTAGGTTAGGTGTTATAGCACATACACGCACAATATCATGTACAGTATTTATGAAGTACTGTGTACGCCTCCAAATTAAATCTGAATATTTATTGTATCAAGTGAGACAGACATCATCCGTACATTCCCGTGATGACCCTTCATTTTCATTTCGCTGCCTATGAGGAAATCACCGTGCGGAAAACATAGTAGGTACATTGACTGAAGAATAATATAGTTTATTGTGAATGCTTCTAAAAGCAAGATGGCAGGTCATGACTTGCTAAGCATCGACAAATACAAGTCGATTTATGGACTGTTCACACCTAGCGTAATCTCGACGCAAAAAAGCCAGCGCAATGACTGACTAGGCGTAATCCCGACGCACTGGGCGTAATATCGACGCGTTGACAGACCAGTGCAGCGGCATCGCCTAGATGCGAGTACGCCAGCGATCAACTGACATTGACAATTTTGGAATTGCTTAAAACACAAATTGTCATACCCAGTCAATGGTGTGCTCAAAAATGTAGTATCAGTGTTCTATATAAATATAAGCTTTGGTTGAACTTGCATCATACCTATTTCCGGTATCGAAAGAAGCTTTTCAACGCAAAGTAGGTAAATACCTGCCATCCTTTCCTCTCACCTGTTCTTAGCTTGCTTGCATCTTCCGAGAGAGACATGTTGCAACTTTACAAGCTGAAAAAACCGCAGCCGATGTGGCACCAATCCGCCGAAGATTAGCAAATATGGCGACCGCAGTTTATCCCGAGCAGTCTGTCGACCTTGCGTCAAGGCCGCTGGTGCGCTGAGCGGAAAAAGTTGAGAAAATCCAACATTGTCCGCTAGGAAAACGCCAGCGTTTTGTAGGACTCGGCAGACAGCCGACGCAAGGCCGGCGCAATGGCAGAATTGGCGGACTCATTGGGTCCCATGCTAGCTTTGCGTCGATTCCGACAGTGCGTCGAGATTACGCTAGGTGTGAACAGTCCATTAAGGTTGCTTATGAAGTGCATTGCGAGTTTCTCGTCAGAGCGTGTGCTAAGCACGTGTTATTCCCATATTATGGGCCCTTAGTCTCCCACAATCCCGGAAAATGTCATCACACTACAATATCCACGTGTGCAAGCCATTCATTCGACACTGGCTGGCCATTCATTCGACACACACTGGAGAATTCGACACTGGCTCTAACAACTTTTAAATCATCCCTAACGACACTTGCAACAGCTTCTCAGCTCATTTTGAGCCATCAATACGTCAGTCTACGAGTGGAAACGCTCGTCAGTACCGAGTACCAAGTGCCCAGTACCAAGTACCGAGTGCCAGGAAAACAATAATATCAGGTCTATTGTGAGCTGCACGAATGTGACGTTACGCGGCTTTCAGCTCCAGTTGTCCGCGGCTGGCTCAATTGTGACGCAATGCTGCTGCTGATTTGTTCCACGACTCCCGACTACTTCAGAGAGCGAGACAGACTAGACGAATTTCGCGCCGCCAACAAGAGCACCAAGAGCTGATTTGTTTTCTTGTCTGCGAAGTTAAATCGGGAAAGCGAAGAACTAGTTTCCGTGGTGATGGAACGCCAAAAGTTTGAAACTCGTCAGCACTGGCGCTCTTTGGATGGCTGGCAGCACGACGACGAGACGACGAGGCGTGTGGTACAACAGTAGCGCATGCAATGCACAGTGGAACGCTCATCTGTGATGTGGTGTCGTCAGAGCCGAACGCAAAACCGAGGTCAAAACCGAGGTCTTGTCCGAAGCCAAAACCGAAGATAAAACCGAGGCCAAAGCGAAATATGCACACAATAGGCGTAAAAATGTTGAGTTCAGGGACTCTATACCATCGGGGAAATAAGCGAAATATATACAAAATGGGGGTAAGAATGTCGGGATCAGATGTTTCATACCATTGGGGAAATAACTAGGCATTAATGTATACCCTGTCATTTTCAACTTGAATTGTCAAGCTAAGGCGCACGTGCCTTGAGAATGAACTGCTCAACACACACTTCTGGATGTTGCAAAAGGCGAAGCGCATCATCCCATCCTCACAGTTGAGAGGGCAGCTGCTCCTCTGCACCCCTTCCCCATCGGTTCCTCACTTTTACAGTAGCGGATCCAGAGTCATGAGCACATGGGCTCATGAGCATGAGCACATGGGCCCCCTCCCCTCAGGTGCCAAAGCTGCCCGAGTAGGCCGTTGCACCCGTTGTGTTTCAGCATAGGCCGTGACGAACCATACACACACAAATTTGACGTTCCATGGGGCCTCCGGGTGACCGGTGAGGCCCCCGGGCCGACCTGAAGAGCTCCTGGGTCGACGTGAGAGGCCCCTGAATCGACGAAGGGATTGAGTGTGTCTCAGGCCAATGAACAGGGGCCCCGAATCGATGGAAGGTGTCCACGAGCAGACGTTGAGAGCCAGGGCTGGACCAACGTGAAGGGTTTCCAGGCCATCGGGGGGGGGGGGGATCTTGGCTCGTTGGAAGGGGACCCCGGCTGATGAAGAGGGCAATGGCCAGCAAAGAGGGCCCCTGAATCAACGGGAAGAGCCTTGAGCTAACTGAGAGGGCCCCTGAGTGACGGTGAAGGATCCTAACCGGCTCAGAGGACCCTGGGCAATGGGAGCGAACTCTGGACCGTGGGAGAGGATCCTGGGCTGTCAGAAAGGGCCCCAAACCAATATAAAGGACCCCAAGGTGACGTAGGAGCCTCTGGCGCGATGGAGGAGACACACATTTTTGAAAGAGGAGCCTCCAGCCTGATAGAAAGGGCCCTGCACCGAGAAAGAGGGCCCCTGAGCCGATAGAGAGGGCCCCTAGCCGACGGAGAGGACACCGACCGTCAGAAGGTCCAGAGTCAACATGAAGAGCCTCTGGGCCGACGGAGGGGGTCCAAGCCGTACGAGGGGCCCCTGGCTCGAAGGAGGGGTTTAAGCTGTTGAAAGAGAGATCTCCGGCCGGACAGAGAAATCCCTGAGCGGTAAAAGAAGCCTCTGAGCCGACGGGGAAGGCCCCTAACAGGACATGCAGAGCCCCTGGGCCAGCTTCGGTAGTCCATGCTGATGGAGACCAGAGCTGACGGAGCAGGCTTCGGTCCGATATAATGGCTCCCGAGCTGTGGAGAGGGCACGGGCCGAAGAGGAGGGCTCCTAGGGCGATCATCTCAGGTCTCAAGTCCCATCTCAGGTCTCAAGCTCTGTTTTGCGCCAAATGTGTTACATCGTGCAATAATATATTATTAAAAGGCAACAATTCAAAATGAAATGGAACGAGAAGGCAACAACAAGAGACTGTATATTTTTTCCAAGCTCACTAAATGGTAACTATAAGTTCGTAAAAAGCACCCATGATAGGTGTAATTTTGCGAACTCTTGCCACACAGAAGTCGCCACACAATGTCGTTAATTTCCCAACTGCTACACGAAGTTTTGGGGAGCAAATGTGTCGCCATAACATTATGTTGTTCGCTGTCCAGTAATAATTCAGATGCACGAATTAAGTGTAGGATATTTTACAATGATTAAGTGCGCATGAGCTCTAGTCTTGCATGGTGCAAGGCAGTACATTGTACAGGACAGAACAGGCCCTGTCAGGGATTCTAAAGCATGCCGGACACTTGTCCCACGGTGGACACCAACGCCATCCCGCAAGGGAAATCTGGCGGCTGCTCGTGCAGAGAGCACATCCATCCTGCACGCCGAGACTCGGCACCTCGAACGCCACCGCGCGAAACGTCGCGCGGCATACCTGGCGCATTCGCGCGCGGCCATAACCGGCGCCAGGTGGCGGGTCGATGCGCCAGACACGCCGCGTCGCGCCGCGGTCGACGCCGAGCGCGCGCCTCGGCGGTGATGAGCACACACGCGGGCCGCCGCCGCCGCCGACACCGCCTGGGGCGATTCCCCGGCCGGCCGGCACCGCCCGGCCAGACGCCTCATTAGAGCGGCCGGCCCCGGGGCGGCCCCGGCCGAGCGGGCTCGTGCAGACGCGGCTTTGATGTTTGTGGGTGGCTTTCGCACGAATGACGGATTGTGCTGACGGCCAATCTGGCTGGAGATGCCTGCGATTGAGGGTGGGTTGGCGTGCTCGCGAACGCCGCCTCCATCGGCAAAGTTCCATTTCGAGTGTTTTAGTTCCGTTGATATTAATTTTTATGGTGATAGGTCTGGGATGCCAAATAGACTGGCGCTTGTGTGCAAGGAGCTGAACACGATGGCGGAGGTATTACCAAGGGTGCGGGTTGAAAATGTAGCGCCACGTGCATTGTAGCTGAAGCACCAGCTTGTGAATCTACAAAACCAACTTACCCCAAATTTACATTGTTTAAGCACTCCTACAACCCCTAGGTTTTCTCTTGGTACCACAAACTTTGCAATTCGGCGCAACTTCTTTTCTGCGATTTGCCATTGGTGATCGATAATGCTATTGATGCCATTCACATGCCGTCGTGCTGTTTGGCCCACCTCATAACATAGCTAGATGATGAGATAGGTCGATGCCATGGGCTAGGTGTGCACCGAAACGGTTGGTCCGCAGGGTGGCCAGAGTATTAATTTATTTAGGACGCGCAACTTCGAGTCATGGGGTGACGGTATGCAATGAACACCGAGGAACTGGATAACAAAACAACGCTAATTATTTCACGTGTGCATGATCTTTTTGCTGTTCAGTTTTTCCTCGCAATTTTGGCTCCATGCATCTTTTGTGGTAGACTTAATTTAACTCAATTTGTATTTACTTGGGTGCATGTTCTAAGTGGCGTGTTATATAATGCAACAAAATCTGATAATATAATACGTACACGGCAAAGAAGCACCGGCTTTCCTTTCAAGAGCACCACACCACTCCCATCCTCTGTACGATCAAATGTGAGTTTTACACTGAAATACTCCAGCTGTCGACAGCCACCCAGACACATTAGATCACGCTCTGCGCCATTCTCGCCACTTGTTGCGCATTTCAGTTGCCCACCAGGCCGCCATCGAGCCCAGCGTCCACCAAACTGGTCGGCACTGCCCAGAGGCGAACCAAGGGCAGCGTCGGCCGTCGTCGTGAGTGGTCACACTGTCCTGGCGAGTGACGACGAGGTCACGTGGAACGAAAACAAAAATGTGTCCCGTTCTGAAAAAGCTGCTCGTGTTTGGAGCGATATCGGAGCTATGATGTAAGTAAGCTGCTATTTATTCCATACATTGTCCAGAATTAACGACAAGAACACAGGAACGGGTATTTTTTATACGACTTGGTCACCTTTTTGGGTTGGTGGGTGAGTGAGCGGATGAGGGTGTTCGGCGCCGTGGCCACCCCACTCTCACCCCTGGATCCGCCCCTGTCGCCGGCTGCTGTTCGTCAAGTGTGACCGGATAAATTGCTGGGTAGCGACGGAGACGAAGCCAGCATTGTGAGCCAAACACCGAATGATTAAGAACACAAAGGATGCAAATAATAGAGAGAAGAGACCGAGAGGCGTTCCACGGCCAGGACAGAGGCCGCGGCAGAGCTGCGTAATAGACAGAGGAGAATAATTTATGCAAGGAAGAGTCTGGGACAGATGTAATTTGCATTGCAAAAATTGCAGATGTAGCTGAAACCAAGAAATGCTGGAATATTACTGATGTTGTTGCGTGGAGTTTTGTTGAGATTATCATCGAGGGGACACTCATTGTTTTCGAATGTCTCACCCTGTGTCATATACTAAAACAAAACCACGTCACATTTCACACAGACTCATCGACCGCCCAACGATGTAACAACATGAGAGCAATGTCTGATATCTAAAGATATCGCGTGAGGCAAATGCCACGAAACACCAAGATCCTGGCTTCGAAGGCCACATGCAACTTGGAGTCGTCAGCGACTCCGTGGTGTGTAGGGATGAGTGGGCACGTGTCACATTGTACTGCATTGCTGTGTCATATTGCGCTTGATTACATACATGACCTATGCATTTTACGGGTGTGTCCTATTTTATGAGGTACGCATTGATTAATACACATTAGATAGTGCATGCTGTCTGTGTGTAGTTCTGCATATCCTCGCTGGTGCCTGGGCACCACAGAGTTGACTTGACCACCCATGCGCCCGGTGGAGTCATCACACACACCCTACAAATGGCTCTCAGATTGGCTTTTAAAAACTTTCTAATTGATGTCGTCCAAAAATGCAATGTGAATTATATCATTGGACATTTCTCCCTTCGCTAAGTCCTTTTTTGTAGCTACTTGTTAGTTTCCATATTGCCTAGACATTTACGTTTTATGTTCCAGAACACTCGGATGTCCACTCCGATGAACCAATCCAGAAAACGCGGAATGTCCCAGCTTCCTTCGCAAGTGTCCTGGTACCTACCGTGAAATATGTTTTGTTTTAAAGACCATGTAACTCCCAAAATTCATGCTTGTTTTTGTCCCAGTCTGGCATATATTCAACTGCAGTCTTCATGTACACATGGTTTTTCATGGTGCAATCCAGTCCTGTAATTATTAAGCCGTATTATGTGATACCGACGACTTGCTGTAATGCAATACCGACAGACGAAGCTATTTCGTCGGATAGCAGGGAAACTGGCTTGGCGTGACAGAAGCAAATCAACGATTTCCATATTTGTGTTCGAACACTGCACAAGATCCAGAAATCGGAACCTTACCATTTTTGAAGATGCAGATGGCCCGGTAGTTTTAGCACGATGTTGAGCATAGATGTACGGTTACGGTGGGGTGGCGATTATCGCCAAGTCAGCACTAACTATTACCGTTTTGAAAATTTATACGCCTCCGAAATCTAGCTCCAAACTAGAATCACTCTGGGCCAAAGTCAAAGGCAAGAGCGGAAAGTATTTCATTCTAGCGGCAATCTATCGGCCTCCTCGTAACACTCTTCCTGCCTGAAATGATGACTTCGCTGAGCTTGAAAGACAGGTTCAATTGGCGACACTGAACTTTACCGGCACCTTCTACCTCGCAGGTGATCTAAATTGTAACCTTCTCGACACGGCTAATAGCCCCAGCAAAACACACCTGCTTGAGTTCATCAGCAACTATTCACTTACCGTGACAGTGCAGCGCCCTACATTCGCCGCAGGCTCTTTATTGGATGTCATCCTAACAAACTCGCCCATCTCCGTCGGCAGAACCAGAGTGAGGTTCTGTCACTACAGTCCTCATAAATTTATCATATGTTCCATTAAAGTAAACAGGCCTGCCTCAGTTAACACCGTGATAAAGTCACGTTCTTACGGACGAGTAGATACCTCGGAACTGACCCTTGACCTTGGTGAGATCGACTGGGTCCAGGTCACTGGGCGCATCTCAGTAACGGACAAATGGGACACCCTGCTGAAATTGCTGACACCTATTCTCGACGAGCACCTGCCCCTCAGAAACATCAAAATTCGGAACCCAACAGCACCATATGTCAGCGAAGCTACCAAACAGCTCATGCACCGGCGAAATGTAGCTTTGCACTTGCAAGATAGAAGCACATACAAAATATTTAACAGACAAGTTCGCTCAGCTATTAGAGCTGACTGTTGGGACGATATTAGCAGAAAGATAGCACAGAAAGGCCCATCAGCTGCGTGGCGTGCTATAAAGCCCATTATCGACACCAAAAAAGGCTCTCATAGAGTTCAACCCCAGGTCCTACCTGAGCATCTAAATCAATACTTTGTTAGTGTCGGACCTAAGGTATCAGCAGAGGTCAAACGCCAGGCAAACATGTCTGAACACACACCTCCCAGTTGCCGGCTATCGCGCGTCTCTACCAGCTCCTATAAAGTATCACCCATATCCATCGAACAGCTAACCAAAATTGTCATGGATATGAGGAGCACAAGCGCTTGCGGACCCGACGGGATCTGTATTAAGGTCATCAAATCTCTGTTCTTTTTTATCGGAGAAGTGCTGCTGGACATTATAAACACATGCCTGACTACAGCTGATATCCCCTCCACTTGGAAGCAGTCAATAGTAACTCCCATTCACAAATCAGGAGATCCTTCGGATCCCTCTAATTTTAGGCCCATCTCATTGGTTCCGGTTATGGCCAAAATCACAGAGAGGATAGTGCAGAAGCAACTCTATCACTACCTGAACGCAAACCACCTACTGGCCCAAACTCAGCACGGCTTTAGACCACGCCACTCTACGGAAACCGCTCTGATTTCAGTCACGGACAAAATACTAGCAGCAATGGACCGTTCGGAAGTAGCTCTCCTTTGCATTCTGGACCTCAGTAAATGCTTCGACGTAATAGATCACACCAAACTGCTCACTAAACTAGAACTCCATGGAATCGACACTGACTGGTTTAAGGCTTATCTGGGAGGTCACACGCAGGCTGTTAGCATCTCAGATCAACGCGGAAACAGGCATCTCTCCTCCTTTCTTCCAAACAACATAGGTGTTTTTCAAGGCTCATCACTAGGTCCACTCCTCTATTGCATCTTTTCGAACGACCTCAGTTTGCACGTCCCGGTAGCACACGTCACTCAGTTCGCAGACGACACCCAGGTCCTCATCTCCGGTCGCAAATCTGATCTCCAAAATCTGATAAATCAGATGGGGACATGTCTGAACCAACTTTACGACTACTTCCTGGAAAACGGTTTGAAGGTAAACCCAACCAAAACTCAGCTTCTCACGTTCGGATCGCGTCAAAATCTTCGCAATATTACCCCGATACGAGTGTGCTTTAGGGACGCCGTGATAGATGAAAGTCATTCGTGTAGGAACCTTGGGGTGACATTTGATCGCCACATGTCGTGGGATTCCCATGTAGCTGTTGTGGTTCGCAAGTGCACTGGATTCCTTCTGGCCCTGAGCCATCTGCGTCACCATCTGCCAACCAGTACCCTCTTCACTATAGTCAATAGCCTAGTTATATCAAATATCCGCTACTGCATATCTGTTTATGGGAACGGGTCGGCAGCAAACATCCACAGACTAGACAAGATCATTAACTTTGCCACTAGAGTCGTGTCAGGTCTACGGAAATTTGATCATATTTCTGATGCCCGTAACGAGTTGGGTCTCCTCACCGCAGCTGATCTGCATCTATTTCACAGCCTTACTTTGCTCCACAAGATCATTCTGACGGGTGAGCCAACACACATTGCGGGTCAAATCTCTGCAAACTCTACCCTGCGAAACCGTCATACGCGTGAAAACGACCACCTGCACCTGCCAGCCATACACAGAGAGGCGGGCCGCAGGAGATTTCTCTACTCGTCTGTCTTCCACTATAACAAACTCCCTACTGAAACAAAAACATTGAAGCTGTCTAACTTCAAGAAGCATGTACTAGCTTATCACCACGAGCAACACTAGTCACACAAAACAAAAACTTACAAAACAGATTTGTGTACACCAAGCACTCACATTTAGGCCATCGCTTTCATATCACTTCCATAAACTACTCGTTTACAGCTCGTGTTGCAAGCACGGTGTGTGTAGTGCATATAGTGATATGGGTATTGTATTATGTTGGTGTATGAATGTTTGTTGCGCATCTGTTCCCACTATTGACCACAAATATATCCTTTCTTTGTAAATATCTGTGAGTTATACCCAGACTGTCCATAATAGCCACTATACGTGGAGGGCATGTATTGTGAAATAAATAAATGTAGTTTTAGTGCGAACAGGTGGTGCTTGAACACCACGCAAGAGTGGCTGAAAACCACCGAGCTTTTGGAAGTACAACATTTATCCCACAGGGACACGTGGGAAAGCACGAGTTCGAAATCACGAGGCCGTGTAAAAGCACCACCTGGAAATTTCGGAAGACCTTGGAAACCTTCCACTCATGATCTTCCGAGGTAATCGGATGTTCAGTTTTCATAATCTCAAGGGGAAAATCAGCCCACACTCTGCACAAACTCTCGTTCCTAAATGGGACGAGAATAAGGATTGCATGTGGATAGGATTTAAAAAGAAGAGAAAAGTGTGTCAGCTACATCAGATATTGTATGCTTAGCTTTGCATAGCAAAGCAGAAACAATTCTGTCTTCGGAATTGTCATTCTTCGCTTCTTTCACTTTCTGCTGGAATCACAAAACAAACACACGATCTCCCCCCGTAACCGAGAGGACGCTACCATGAGAAATCATCTTAAGGCTGTTACGGCTTAAAGGTGCATTAAGAAGCAAAACATTGCATTCTGCTGTTTATGCGCAAGTCATGTGCATTCGCGTGCCATAATTTATATTGAGAGGCTTCAAATAGCCATAGGCCACGCGACATTTGGAGACCACGTGGTCAGAAGATCCGATGAAGAAGTAAGAAATATATTTCTTCGGTCTTTCGAACCTTAGAAATGTATGACGATTTCTCAGATTTCTTGTTAATTTCCGATGACATGTTCATCAAATAGTTATATTATCTCGACCTAAGTAAACAACCACAGTCGGTAGATGCTAAATGATTCATCCAATCGAGATCAGACTTACATAGTTGTGTTCAGGACTCGATACCATCATGAAAGCAAACTCTATTTAAAATATGTAAAACATGTATTGACACAAAGGTGAAGTTTCGGTCGCCCTGTGCCGGGCGCCGGCCAGAACTCACCTTCATCACGCTCCGGTGTCTCTGACCTGCCATGCCCCACCCAGAGACCGGACCCGCCCCGCTCGCACCCATCCCGCCGGCCGCACTGCCCCGCCGCCGCCGCCGCCGCCGCCGCCGCCTCGCTCACGGCGGCGAGTGGGCACCGTGGTCGTGACGTCACAGCTCGGCCACGCCAAGGAGGGCGGGCGGCCCGGCCGGGCTGCCGCTCCTGTTGGGAGACTGTCGCGTCTGCATTCCTCGGACGGGCCGCGACTCCTGCATGGCTCGGGATTACTGTGAGCCACGCGTGGCGTCGATGGGAGACGTACTGACATTGGGACGACAGCGTGTACTCGGTTAGCTACTTAGGGTACTTAGGGTTCAAGTGCATGTCAAATGTTCCGCTAATTTACGGCTTCTTTTAGTGGTGACGCTATCAGGCTGAGTCCGTCTTGGACGAAATGAAGCTGGGGCTCATGTAAAGTCAGCAGCTCCATGTTGAAATTCGTAGTATTACGGAGGATGCATTCCACTCGTGTCCTTGGTGGAGGTGCAAATAGATCAACGGCCACTTCGGGTTTGTTTAAAAACGTGGCATTGACGTTAATGGATGCGGAGCAGATGTTGGCTCGAGCAGTACCTACATGATCAATGCGAGGCTGGGAAAGGATCATCGGCCACCTAAATGCCATCATGGGTGCCAATATATTATCGCAGTGAAAAGTACCAGCTTGATATTTCAATTCAAATTTGATAAGCTGGACCTTGGAAACAATTAAACTAGGAACTAGGAACCATACAGTGCGCACGATTGTTCAGACTGATTGCAATTGACACACACAATTGTTGACATCCACATCCTTCCTCCATCCTTTTGTCATCCTTTCTCACGAGACAAGAACCTTCTTCTGTCCTCTCAGTTTTCAGTGATATTTGCTCTTGGTATTAACAAAGCGGTGCGAAGTCCGAGCGTTCTCAATCATCATGAACCTAATGTCTACTTTTTTCCGGCGATGGGGGAACGCGTCCTCCATTTGCGATGCCCCTGAAAATTACATGGAAAGACTGGGTTAAAAAATTCCTTACCACACCAACTTGAAAATCGTACCGGCACCAATGCGTGTTGCTCAATGTATGTGTAAAAGCCGTTGGTTGCCGATTTGTATGCCTTCGAGGGGACCTTGTCCCCTGAATCCTTCACTTGGTCCGATGTCGCTCTGTGTCCCGCGAATATTGAAATTTCAGACACCCTATAATGCATGCAGATGGCAGACTCAAGGGCAAGCCTGGGAATAGCAGCGTATGTCCAGCTGAGGCATGGTATCTTCGATGATATGACATTCTGACCATAATCAGACCACAACAACCATGCAAAGATGCAAGAACACCTCCTTCCCGAGTCGCAAACTAACAGATTGAGCCCTGTGTCTCACCGGTATCTTACCGTTCTGAGTCAAACGGGAAGCAATGGATAAACAGGTCGGGACGCTTTGCCTTTGAGCTTCAACATCCAATGCCATGACGTCACGCGCTGTGACACTTCGCTTCAAACGACTTAATGCCTGATCATCACATCTTCATGAATTGTAATGGAATACGCAAAAACCTCGAACAATCCTCCGCAGAAGTGCTCCACGCAGCGCTGAGCAATCGTCTGCCGCAGTTACTATCTGAAAGGACTGCGCATGCGCGGCGCAGCGCACATATTCGCTGTCGGCTGAAGCCGCGGAGTTTCCACTCCGGTTGTCTGTGCTCCGTGATACAATGGATAACCGCCAGAGACAATGGAGAGACGAGATGAATGCGTCCACTTGCCACGAGCCGCCTCCAGTAGTATGGTGTGGGTATACTGCGCCGCAGTGCACCACCCAGCCGGCAGCCGCTCACCAAATACGAGATCGCGTCTGCTTCCAAGAACGATTCCGACTGGCAACAGAAAACCAACAGAACCCTGCCCTTCTCTGAAGCTACCCTGGGCCAGAAACATATTCGTAATTGAAGTGGTTTTTTTTTAATGAGGAGTAATGTCCTTTTCCGTAATTTTACCTGCAAACAAATATTGATACTGAAATGTTATGGTAACATTATGATACACCGTCCTTACCCCATGCTACAGCTTACTCTATGCACATAAACGCGCAAATACCATAAAAGGCTACCATTGCTGCATCTGATGCAAGGAACATGCAGGCTGTGATCCACCATACGTCACCAACAGACCACAGACACATCTGTCACAAACGCTACCACTGAGCGTTATCGGACGCAGAACGATAACGGGATCTAGATAATTATTTAAATAATTCAATGATCTAACGAATGATGAATATCAAGCTACGCAGTGTCTCACGTTGAAGTATATGCTACGTCTAATCGTTAGGCTAGTTGGTTGGTTATTTGAGTTTTAGGGCGCATCGACCAGGTTTGGTCATTTAGCGCCCATTAATCGTTAGGCAGAAAAATGCCATTATTTGCATGTTTGCGTGTATTTGTAGATCATTTCCGAAACTATATGCTCGCTTGACGTCCACCGACGCCCATGATGAAAGTATTTATCACACGAGCCAGTGTCATGATCCTTGCTGGGTCACGGCCAGGGTCACCAATTTTCCCTGCATGTCATATCGCATTGCTGGCCGCTGGTGATAGCCGTGCGTTAGCTTGCATGGAAGAAGCTGTCATGTGTGCGAATGGCGATGTACTTCAAGACATAGGCGTAGAAACGGGGTTGGGGATGCGCCAGGGAGATGTGTCCCCATTCTGTGGGGTGTGAGAGCAGAAATGCTAGATGACCCATCCACACATATAAAAAAGGAATTTACGCATTTTTCGGCATAATTTCGGCATCATCTTGCGCTTGGTTTGGCAAGTTAAGCCACCAAAGAAAACCTTTCTCTGGTCGGTAGACGTGTATGTGTTGCCATTTTGTACAATGCGACAACACTTTTGTTGCTGCGGATTTGGCTAGTCAATTTTGAAGCACCACATGGTGCCACGTGGGTGGCATCATTGTGGTAAACTGTGTGCTGTGCTTGATGTGCGTCGCAAGCGTGATTTCTGATAATTAGCCGCGAAGGATCGGAAAATGACAAATGGTGACCTAATTTGAGGAGGCGTATTAGCGCAATTACGGACGGAATAATAGAAGGCCAAACACATCTACAAGTGTTCTGTGCTTGAAAAATGTATAACCATAACATTATTAATAGAAACACCCGAGGGTCACTTTGCTTTTAATCTCTTGTCTATCCGACTCGCAAAATACACATAGAAACGAAGTTTAATACAACGAAGAATGGCTCTTAGATGCTCCTGGGTTTTAGACATTGCGTGTAGAGAAAATATACGACCTTCAATATACCAGGAGGTGCTGAGTTAACATCAAAAGTAACGTTAAGGATTATACTTTATTACTCAACGTTTCGGCCAGGGGCCATCGTCAGGAGTGTCCTGACGATGGACGATTGACGATTGACGATGGACGATTCGTGGACGATGGACGATTCGTCTCCTGACGATGGCCCCTGGCCGAAACGTTGAGTAATAAAGTATAATCCTTAACGTTACTTTTGATGTCAACTCAGCACCTCCTGGTATATTGAAGGTCGTATATTTTCTCTACACGCAACATAGAAACGAAGTCTTTATTAAGAACATCACGTGATATTTGAGCCGAAATTTCTAAATTGTTGACAGGCATATAAAAAAAAACACTGAAACGCACATTTTCACCATCAAAAACACGAACACATCCAAGAATAACAGAACATAATAATGACTAAGGCTTGAGTCTTGACTGAGTTTTGAGCCTTGAGGTGCTCAGACTCAAATCTTGAGACTGAATCTTAAGGTGCTCAGAATTTCGGCTTCTTCATAGCAATTCTTACGCCCTTGGCGACATTCTTCACAGCAAAAACAAAATAAGTGTTCAAGTTAAGCAGTTGAAGCCTGCATAATCCTCCAGGATTTGAGTTGTGTGCAATTTTCATGCTGCACCACCTCCATTGGCAGATCTAGCCTACCAGTTTGCGGGGGGGGGGGGACTTTCGGCTTTCGGCGTCAGCCCCCCTCCCCCAGTGGTGTACCTAGGATTTGCATCAGGGGAGGGGTCGAACGGACTTGGAGGGTTAAAAACACCGAATTTCGACCCTGTTTTTGGTTTAAAAGCACCCTGACCCTGTTTCTGGTTTAAAAGCATCGGATTTCGACCACTATTTGGCAAAGGGCCCATTAAACAAATTATAACAACATAATTTCCTGTGTAAGGGCCCAGCAAACCTCCACCGTTCTAAGCTACCGGATTTTGGTTCTTGTTTACCACAACGTGCACGTTCACGTTCAACGTCTCGTACCACGTCAACGTTCGTGCACGTGTGCACACTAGCGGATCCGATTTTGTCAACTCTTGCTGTAAGCAGAACTTGAACAGCATAGAACCCTCGATGTGTGTCAAAATTTACAATGATATCATATTGGGCGTCCAAACAACTATAAAAAATACCTTTAAAATCGGAGATTCTTTCATCCGGAACGCTATTTTTTTTAACCTCGGCAAAGGTTACTGCGTTTTAATTTAGTTTAATTCTGTTGGTTTGGAATGGGCCAAAAGACACTATGCCCCCCCCCATTTTAAGCGCTTCGGTGGTCCATGGCCGGAATGGCCCCTCCCTGGATCCGCCAGTGACCACCTCCGCAAGCCTGCTCAAATATTTTTTGGGACCTGACCACAGTTTTTCATGTCCAGTCCATGATGTCAGCGCATGCATCTTTTAAAGCAGAACTGAAAACCTGGGCCGATTCATTGGCAAGTGGAGATGAAACAAGAGTCTACCAAAAATACCGTGGCCACTGGGTTACCCAACAAATTATGAGGCATGCTTTACAATAAAATCAGCGAATTTGGATGGTTTATGGATGCGGTGCTATGCAAACAGAGTCCTATCTTTCAAGTCTATGGCGTCTTCGATCACCATGCACCTAAGCGTATTTCATCTCAGCTAGCGGACCTGACCGGGCCCTGACCAACCGTCACGGTTTTCATAACTTGATTGCATTTTTTGTTGTTGCAGCGTTTCAAGTCTTAATTTCTTCAGTAATAATTATACCTACATTTTTAATCTGGATTCTTAGCATCGTTGACTTAAATATTGTCCTAAGTGCGAACATTATATTTTGTGTGCCAAAATGCTTGATGGAGACGACTGACGATGTCGGTCCGAGTCGGCTAAAGGCGCGCTAGGCAGCCGCCGGTTATGTAGTCATGACGTCATGCATGGTGCCCTATGCGTACCGAGGCCGGGCGGCTGGTGTCAGTTCACCAGAGGGTTCGGCTCTTATTGGCTCCGATCGGCGTGAACCGATCGGAAAGCCGGGCGAGATTAACCAAAAATAATCCCAGCGCAACGCGGCATTTGTGCCAATTAGACAAATCGGGACAGTAAATTTCAGGTTGAGAGACGTGCAAGGGTGCGGGAACAAGAGAAGCAGAGTGGGTAGCGCTCCTCCCCCTGCAAAAATGGTGAGTTTAGCATTCTTGCTATGGGCAACATACAAATATTGACCGCAAAATCCCTAACTGTGAGACAGTTCTCCCCATTACCAGATGCACACACCATATTCTCAAATGAGCCTGATATCGGCGAGATTGTAGCCAATTTCAGCTGAAGTAGATTGTCTTTCACTGCACATAGGTCAAATTACAGGCCCGTGTTCCCAGTCTGGATCTTATATGCCGAACATTGGGTGCGCATGTCGAGCTTGAATGGCAATGGGCAGAATTATCGAGACATGTTTCACTTATTGGTGAAATTCCCGCATTGGCACGAAAATTGAATGTATGCATGTTTTGTATGTATTTACTACAGACACATCCACAGATCACGATGGTTATTCTCGTGCGCGTCGAAATGAGTGAGATGAACAAGAATGGAGATATGATAGGCGATAGGATGTGGAAAGGATGCAAGGCTGGAAGTCACTGGGTAAGATGAAGATGCCGCAGCTTGGGGCGGGTCAGTCAGTATCGGCGTCTCGCTCAACAAATATCAGGCAGAAGGATGCAGGGATATGGAACACGTAAATAATTAAGTGCAACACAATGGAGAAAAGATGACTGTGAGCTCGAGATTCGCTTCGTCATAAATTGTTCGTGGACTCCATGTAATTTAAATGGAGATAAAGCCACACAAATGCGTGTCTTCATGCATGAATGCATGTCAAGAACGAACGCTGCAAATGAATGCATGTCTTCATGATTTCCCTGGGGAGCGCAGATGCGATCGAGCTGCAGGTGTCCTTGTCGCGGTATGCAGCCGGTTTGTGTGCCTGAAGCATGGGAGAACCATATCCTTCCTCATGCCCTTGTTGGCCCAGTGCAATTTTAAGGGGGCGCTATTTTCCGGGTGGGGCGCCACGGATTAAGAAAACTTCAAGGCACCAGGTGCCCTCGAGCGTCCTGAACGGTCACGTTTTCTGCTCGGAGGAGCGTCTTCAGCTGAAAAATTAAAGATACGTGATAGGAGGAACAGGGAGGCGCACTCATATATCCTAGATTGACGCCAGTGGCGCAACCATGATTTCACTTCGGGGGGGCAGGGTTGGAGAGCGGGCCCCCTCGCAAGCGGGCCCCCCTCATGTTTTTTAAAAAGTCTGCGGAAAACATGCACTTACTTTTGAGCGGGCCCCTATGTTTGTAAACTCGCAGAAATAAAAGCACTTTTCCTTTACGTGCCCCTTCCTCCTAGAGAAATAATATGATATATGTATACATGCAATGTATACATGCATATTGGTTCAATGCGGACCCCTGAATCAAAATGGGCCCCGGTTCGAGGCGGGCCCTGGTTAAAACGGGCCCCCAGATTTTCAGTTGGTTCAAAGGGCCCCTGATTCGAGCCACAGATCCGCTTCGCGGGCCCCTAGCCAGGGCTCTGAGTAGGGTGGGCCACTCCGAGACAAGGGCCCGCTTCGCGGGCCCCTGGCTCTGAGCGGGCCCCCAAAAAATGTCGGGGGGCCATGGCCCCTTGGCCCCCCTGGTTGCGCTACTGATTGACGCCGCCCCTCCGCATTTCCGCACCTTTCTGGTCCCAAGGATGGGGGCAAGGTCGCCCACTTTTCCTTATGGATTCGTCCTTGCCCATGCCCAAAAGAAATTCGTCCATGCCAAAAAGAAAGGATTATACATGACGTCATGGGCATTCTTCGCTGTCGAGTTGACAGGACGAACGACATATTCGCGTGATATCCTGCTTGCGAACTTCCTCTAGGAACGCAAACTGGCGCTGAAGAAACATTAATGGTTGTGAATGCTTCTGACGTGAAACAGCTGCGCGCTGGATTAAACTGTAATGTGCTAGAGACAGTCACAATATTCCTGGATCATTACCGAGTGTGCCTGTGCAGCTGGCATGGCAGACACACATTCTGTTAAGCTATATGTCATTCCGGTCAATAGGTTTTCCAGTTATGAACTTCCACATTTCAAGCTTTTAATAGGGCAGCATAAGAAAACTCTGAACAAGGTGGGTTCACTTCCAAAATTGCATGCGATTATGCAATTCTTTACCAAGGGACTTAGCTAGACATACCGCCAAAATGAATGGACCTTCAAAAAAATGTTGATGTGTACAGATGAAGTTGTCCTTGTAACATGGCAAGGTTGGATTTATGCTTTGAAATCTGGATTCGGAGAATAAATTTTGGTAATCTTTACCTTTTGGCTGACACATACTGCCAAGGTTAGTGATTTGTAAAGAGGTGTACAGTGGGGAACAGTGACATCACAGGAGTCAGAGAAGTGACGTCACGACGTCACAAGTGCTTTGGAGGATTCTGGTTTTCCAGTTAGGTTAGGTTAGGTTAGGTTAGATTATATTATGCTATGATACATTTTGTATATTATGCTACATTATCTTAGTCTTGGTTAGGTGGTAATCTTTACCGATACCCGACCCCTGTGACGTCACTTCCCTGACTCCTGTGACGTCACTGTTCCCCACTGTACACCTCTTTACAAATCACTAACCTTGGCAGTATGTGTCAGCCGAAAGGTAAAGATTACCGAAATTTTATCCCCAGATGTTCATTTTATGGCATTGACTAGATTTTGAAACAAAACTGTTCAGGCGGAGTCAAAATAATGGTTTTTCGTTAGGTGTGATATGTCGAAAAGAGTATAGTAGGATGTCAAAATTTGCCATTGAATTATTGTCATTTAAAATGCTTTTGATGTCTTTTGGGCTCAAATTTGAGCCAATGGTGTAGGTACTTATGACTGCACCTTTGTTATTTGTTTTGAGATTGATAATTTAGGAAGAGCTATATTTGGGATAAAAAGAATAATCCTTTGCTATAAACTGGCATTGTATGCCATATTGCATTACAGATAATCCTTTACCTGAAATTGCATTGCAAAATAATTGTGTATCACCATTCCTTCTCAAGAGCATGGATATGATAATTATAAGTGAGATACTGTTAGAAGCGAGACATGAAGATTTCATAAGCATGCATCAAGGAGCAGGATGTCGATACTTGTTGGAGAAGGATGTTGATTGAGTGTTCAAAAAGTGGTATTTTCCACCCTGTTTCACGAATAATTATCGTGATTGTCAGGTCTATATTATATCATAATTTTGTGTCCTTGTCATTGGTTCATTTGTAGTAATCTTCAAGTATTACCCTCACACTTTCTTTATACTGACAAGAGGTGGTTTTACAGTAGCTTTTTGCTCCAAGTTCATGTGATCTCAGGTACATGATAGAGGGAGGAGACCTGGCATAATGATCAGTATAAATTAAAAGCAATCTCTAAATATAATTCTCACAACAGTTAGTAACAAAATAGTTTTTGCTGTTGACATTGCTGAAACAAATAGAAATACACTTACAATCATCAGTAAATAACAATATGCTTTATGATTTACCTGGAGACTGCACACAGCAGACACAAAACACACCAGAGGAATTCTCTATTTTTTCCCATTTTTGATTCCTTATTAGTTTTGCATATTTGCCCATAAGAGCTAAAATCGAATATTCTGGCTAAAGTAAGAATTTTTTATGAGAGTAAGTTGACTTCGAACAATGTTTTTCGGTCCACTCTACCGATTAGAAAAATAAAAATGAAAGAATTGGAAACTAAAAATTGTGAAATTTCAAAAATATATTTGATTTTTGGGTGGGTAAAAATTTGAGGGCCATGGTCGATTTCGCCTTCCTTTTCTGATTCCAAATATTTTTTCTTCAAGTCTCCCCCAAAATGACTCCCCAGAGCCAAAAACATGATGTAAGTCATGACAACTTAGGCCCCCTAGTGATGTCACTTTTGTGGGGATACAATTTTGGGGGTGGTGTCTGGCCCTATTCGTCAAGCTCTTTCCGATGACACCTCTTTCGTTTCCGTGCAACACTTAGTTTGGAGATTAGAGGGGGTTTTGTATCAACCCCCCAAGACGGGTGTGAGGATATGACCGGAAAGATGGGGAGGGTTAAAGTTGTTTTAGCCACATGCTGGTTGAAACTGGCTAAAGCTGAATAACATCTAAGGTTTTGACCTGTATTATCCACAATATTGTGTGATGTGGCAGGATCTGGCCAACCAATTCATTCCTAAATACTATTAGAGGAAATTGTAAAATATATTAACTGAAGGAACATTTTTATGTTCAAAAACGATCTGAAATAGATCATTCCCAGAGAAGGAAATGAGTTATTTACATGTGATCTTGTAGTATCACATATATTTGTATTACCATCTATATGTTGGAAGCTTTGCATTATGCTTACCTCTAGAAGTAAAAAATTAGGAAGCTGCATTATGCTTCCAGCTGGAAGTAAACAATTAGAAGTCACCACCCAGCATTGGAAATAGTCACTTCTCCAACAGCAGCACCTGGAACTGTTTGAAGACTCTGAACTTGTAGATATATTCGTGAGTATAGGTTACCATAAAAAGGTCCGAAGTTTTACTATGGTGCACATTTTTCTTCTGTTGCTGTACCTAAGTGTGATATGAAATGAAGAAGTGTTCTATATCTGGCATTTTGAATGCTTGACAGTATTAAGTTGGTTACGTCCAGTAAAAACCAGCTGTGGTCACTGATGACCAGCATTATTCTGTTCAGATTTTTGCAAACCTTGTGTGAGACCTGGTGCTCAGTCAGTCAGGCAGCCCCAGACTATGATCGCGTCATAACCTCGCTTCCATCAAGAGCTCGGCAACTTCTAGTGATTTGGTCCAGAGGTCCTGTAGAGTAGTGATAGAGAGGTTGTTTCGAAGAGTAGAGAATTGAGGGCAGATGAAGAGAAGACGACACATTTTATTTGCCGTCGTTTCATCTCCTGCAGGTGGAGGAAGAAAGGGCACCAATTTTGTGCTGGTAGTCCTCCAGTGCAGGGTACCATCTGCTTCTGTGTCTTTCCAAATCAACGCGAAGTTTTCTTGGTAGGCTCTCCTCTTCCACATTGATGCCTGGCGGCACAGCATCCAGGAGTCACGAGCTCTCTAAGCTCGCGAATGAGTCCCGTGTAAGCGTGGTAGGAATACATTTTATTGATTGTTTTACCAGAGTCTCATTATAAAACGGCATCTGCGGCACGAATCTGTTTTAGAAGTGTGATGGGGTGCTCTTCGTTTGTCTTGGAGGATCTCCCACACCACGGAAGTAGTTTAGAGTATGGTCGGGTCGAGAGTACTTGGCCACGCTCTGAGCTCCAATCATATCAAGATGATTATGCACTGGAAGCACCTTCGCTTCGCTGTGGAGGTCTGAAATGCGAGTCATCTTTGTCAAGCCCGTCGCCGCTCTAAGACAGAGATCTTGTGCTACCTGCATTTTTTCATACTCGTCTCGCTAATGCAGGGTCACCACGCATTTCAGGCGTATTCAAAATGAGGCCTAATGAACTGCCTGTAGAGATAAGCTATGTCTTCTTTGAACTGCGCATCGTTTGCTCCTGAGACCGCTCTGAGTACATTACAGCTCCTTCTGGCTTTGTTATTTATTTCCTCAACATGTTTACTGAAATGCATGAGGGGGTCAAACCTCACTCCCAAAACCTTAGGATATTCATCGAGAGGCAGCTTGATGCCATTCACTGAGATGTCAGAATGATTATTGGTGTGTGTCAGGCGTGAATAACGTCACCATGGACTTGGCAGGGGAGAGGCGTAGTTCCAGACTCTCGAACCACTCAACCAGAGAGCTCAAGTATCTTTGCATTCTTCTCTCAATCGTCTGCAATTTAACATCCTTTCACTGTACCACGAAGTCAACCGCATAAGACAAGTATTTCTGGTGGTGGGGGACAGCATTTGGCCACATACATGTTGAAGAGCTGGGGAGATAACACTCCTCCTTGTGGGACGCCGTTTTTAAAGATTCTGGTGCGCGACATGGCTTCACCAAAATTAACCCGGGCTTTTCGGTCTGTCAGGTAGCTGCAAAGCCATCTCTTGTCATTCAGATGCATTTCGTCAATATTTATTATCATTTCGATCAATTTATATCTTGAGACCGTGTCAAAGGCTTTCGTCGCATCCAATGACACCGCAATGGTCCTCTCCAGCGGTTTCTTCATGTTGAAGCCTTCCAAAATGTACTCACTCATCTTTGAGAGGTGGGTGTTTGTGCTATGGCCTTTTCGACATCCATGTTGATGTGGTTCCGGTTTGAGAAACATTGCATTTCTATCCAGCATCAACTGCTCTAGAACCTTGGAAGAATTGCAGAGAAGCGTAATAGGTCGGAATGAGGAAGGATTGTTAGGAGACTTTCCAGGTTTCAAGACTGGGATGATGGTTCCCTTCTTCCAGATCTCAGGTATCTGATTTGTGAGCCATGAACAGTTGACAATTTCTGTAAGCAATTTCAGAGCTCTCCATGGTGTTTCAGATGATAGATCGCAATGCCGTCTGGGCCACAGGCGCCTGTATTTCTACTTGCTCCTACTGCCTTTCTTACATTAGAGACCTCAAAGGGCTTCTCGAGGCTACTATTGACTTTCACATCTTTCATTCTATTAATGATCTTTCTGTTTGAGTGCACAGGCCTGCCTTTACTTATATTAGCGTATATAGCTTATGAGCTTGTCAGCAACAAATTTTTGCCATGGCACTCCTTCACCCAGGCTGATTACAGGGGGCGGATTCGGGTTCGGGTCTTTTGATTTATGAATCGCTTTTATGACCCTGCAGTATTTTTTAACGCTGTTCTATCTGTGCTCGAGACAAACTCAGATAAATTTTCCTTGTGTTGCTGTTTGACAAGCGTGTGGATGTTGCGGTTAAGCTCATTAATTTCCACCGTATTTTGGGGTGTCTCGACCTTTCGGAGATTTCGCTCATCTATCAAGGCTGTAATCTCTCTAATCTCTAATCGGTAAAATTTGGATTGAATTGAGGAATTTTACCGTGTGGAACGTTGTGCCTGCTGGAAGTAATGATGGCCATTCTGAGAATGGCTTCAGCCTGTTGTACATAGCCTTCAATTGCGTAATTCTCTAGCAGAAGGTCGCACTCGGCTGCAGACTCTTCCCAGTTCACCTTTTTGTAGTTTGTGAGAGTCCTTTTCGTGCTTCCGAAATCACAATTTAAACCCATTTCAATTATGATCGGAATATGATCCGACGAGGCTTCATTAATCACTCCAGTCTGTGAGTACAGCGAGTTCCATTGAACAGAAGGTGACATCGGGTGAGGTAGGTGATTGCTCACCTACCACCTGGCACTCGGCATCACATGCGTTATACAGGAGCACATGGTGAGCATTGAGTGTGCTTGCTGCATGTTCTATTTTGTTTTAGCTCGGAGCCAGCTCGGACTGGCGAGGTGTTCGTGCTGAACTCGTAAAGGCATCTTCCACTCTGAGACAACTGCAGAGGTCTCTCCGTGACTTGGAAGATGTGCGCCTGCGGCTGGAAGAGACGCAGCGAGACGACTTTGAGACTCTGTTCAAGCCCGTCAGACAAAACACGAAGCAGCTTATGAAGGAATTTAGTGGTGAGTTCCTACACATCTAGATTGTTTTATACTATTTGATGCCAACGAATTGTTTCAAAACATAACGTTTTATGCCATGTGTGGTTACAGTGGCCATTTGTAGGGAAGGTAGCCGCGGAGTCAATAATTTATATACCAAGCTGAGTTCGTGTTGGTTTACAACATAATTTGCTTGATCACCGGTGACGATATCTACACATTTGTCTCACACCGAATCCAACCGCACCAGAAGACATCCATCTTCTGGGAGTGCACAATTTCCGGTCAGACTGCTCACACAAATGTCAGCAATGCACGCGATCTCGGAGGGCGCGATTCGACGTGAAGTAAAATAACTCCGTGACACGAGCCCCGCCGTCCTGCCAACTCGCTCATGCGAGTGTCGACGTGCCCCTGAACATCAATTCATCATCATCATCGCTCATGCGAGTGCACCCGGACCGCCAGACTTCCAGGAGGGCCTGGAGGCGGCGGTGGCCAGGCGCCTGCCGACGCCGGCGGCCGACCCCGGCGGGCCCGAGCCCCAGCCCGAGCCCGACGGCCAGCGGCAGCTGCTGCTGCAGGAGCAGCAGCTGGTGCTGGAGCGGCAGCAGCAGCTGGAGCAGTACTCGACGATAGAGCGGGACTCTGCCGGCCTGCACGAGATCTTCGCCGACCTGCGCAGACTGACGCAGGTTCGCTCGAGTCTGACCCTCATCTGGTGTCATGTTGCAGGTTGTTGTTTGTTTATTGGGTGGCTCACGACACACTTTACGCACATTCACGGCTAATGGCGCCGCCCGCACTGTTTCGCCGGTGGGCCGCGGGATTGGGAAATGTCCCGAGCCGTGCGAGTGTGGAACCCGGGACCTTTGGTGCCCAGAGCTCGACACCTTAACCACTCGGTCATCCCCGCCCCGTCATGTTGGAGGGAGTCTGAGTTTGGTGTACCCAAGTCTGACCCATACCTGGCTGTCAGCTGGTGTTGTGCTGGAGGGCATCTGAGTCTGGTGCATCCAAGTGTGATCCGTAACTGGTTGTCACCTGGTGTTGTGTTATAGTGTGAGCTCTGAGTTTTGTGTATCCAAGCGTGAATGATCTGACCATGGTCTTTTGGGAATGTGGTGCTGATCAGGTCTCGATGTGTCAGAGTGTGATCCTGATCTGATCCTGGTATGTGACCTAAGACTGACCCTACATCATGTGCGGGGGCTCATTGTACTACCGCAGGTTCGACACTGATCAGTTTTGTGTTTGGAGCGATATTTATTCAAGCCATGGTTCTTTTTATGCTGGTTTCGCAGCATATTCACCGGTGACTTGTCGAGTTGCCGCGACCTGCTGCTGACTGACCTCTTGTCTGTCACTTAACCGGCAGGTGTAGACCCCGGTGACTCCGCCTTTGCACTCACCCAGCCATAGCTTCTCTTGTGACCTGGCCCGACCCATAGCTGTATGTGCCTGTACAGCACCTAATCTGAACCCTCGCCCAGTTGCCGATCGAGCATCTGACATCACGGACCAGGTCCAGCCTACCATCGTCGTGTATAGCATAACCTTAATAATGTTGCGGAGAGCGGTACTGAGCACTGTCGAATTAAAGACGATTATACAAAGTAACGAAATGCTCATATTAAGTAAAATAGAATCACAAATCGGCCTAATATATTTCGGGCATGACCCTTCTTCATAGGTCTCCGAAGAAGGGCCATGCCCGAAATATATTGGACCGATTTGTGATCCTATTTGACCTAAAATGAGCATTTCGTTACTTTTCATAATCGTCTTTAACCAAACCCGACCTGACCCGACACCGCGTGGCGACGCTCCAGGAGCAGGCGGAGCACGTGGACGCCGTGGAGACCAACGTGGAGGAGGCGCAGACCAACGTCGCCGAGGGTACCCGCCAGCTGGCGCTGGCGGCGCGCCTCAGCGGTGCCGTGGCGCCGGCCGCCGGCGCCCTCATCGGCGGCCTGCTGGCCGGGCCGCTGGGCCTGCTGGCCGGCGCCAAGATAGGCGGCTTGGCGGCCGTCGGCGGCGGTCTGCTCGGTGGGTGGCGACGTCGGCGGTGACGTCACGGGCACGAAACGACCAACGCAGTCGATGCGCCCTGAAGCGAAAATCCACCACCACCGCCATCAGCGGTGATGTCAGCCGGGCCAGGGTTGGATTTCACTTGGACTTGTACTTGGATTTGTCCTGCATGTGGAGAGAATACTTTTCGGGCAATCGAATACGGATATTTTTCTTCTTCAAAACCTGTGACGCTGTAATCCCAGTTTGTACTCCACAGCCAATCTGCAGTACTTATTGAAAGCAGTTATTTGTCAAACAGTACCGTTCATCCTGCAAATGAGACAAAGGATAGGATAGTTTTCCGAACAGGCTGATGTTCTGGATTCGAAAAATCCGAGAACAGCCTATCTGTCCAAGCCGGGCCGGCATACTCCGACTCATCAGTCGGGCGAACACGACCCGCTCGGGCGAAGAACGACCTGCCCCGCTCCGGGACTCACTGTGTGCAATGGGCGCAAAATGACCATTGCAGTCGACGCGCCCCTAAACACCAATTCATCATCATCACTGTGTGCATTCTGATTTAATTGCCATATTTTGGCCGCATTTTGCTGCGTCCACGTTTTGTCCATCGGCCTGAAGCGGTGTTTGTCGCCTCTGTGTCCAGGGTGTGTGATATCCCACTGCCGCATGTAGAAGAGACGCATGGACTGGTCATGTGGTACCCCAGTGATAAGTTATTCGTGAAATAGGGTGGAATGTACCACTTTCTGAGCACTGAATAGACATCCTTTCCAGGGACGTATCGACATCGTGCTTGTTGATGTGTGCGTATGAAGTCTCCATGATTCGTTCCTAAGACTATTTTGTGCAGCATGCTTATGCTCCCCAATACGGATTGATTACGCAAGCATCTAGCGACACAATTACTGATACAGAGAGTATCTATGATGTGGTGTGTTAAACAATGTGATCTGCTGATAACATGACACTGCAATCGTTTTCGTTAGCATAGGCATCCATATAGATCCATATATTAGGTGTATCCAAAATTAAACCAAAAACATGCACTCATGAGTTCACTTGGCTCAAATGAAGCTTGAAGGACTGGAACGATATTTTAATTGGAATGCTTCCAAGGCAGATTTCTACATGCTACTGTACTCGTTTCGACATCTCTCACACCTAATGAGAAACCATTATTTTAACACTGTGGTAGCCGGTATTCGACTCCGCTTCCAAGGCATGTGACATGTGACCCCACCGGTAATCTGTCGCCTGCGTGTCCGAACCCCGCCGGTGATCAGTCTGTGCGTGCTGCGACGGTGTGCGGTGTGCAGCCCATCTGTATTTCTTCTCCGCTGCCGGTGTGTGTGCGCTAGTGACCGCTCCGCGTCTGCCGCCAGGGTATGTGGATGCTGTATATATGTGTGTTAGTGATTGCTGTGTGTCTGCGGCCAGACTATGTGAGCGGTGTGTGTGTGCGCTAGTGACCCCCCTCCGCGTCTGCCGCCAGGCTACGCGGGCGGCCGGGCGGTGAACGCCGGCCGTCGCCGCTCCACCGGCGCGGCCGACCCGGCCCAGGAGCACCCGGCGGCCGCGCGGCGCTCGCCGTCGGCCCCCGACCGGCCCCCGTCCGCCGAAAGTGCGCTCGCCAGGCTGAGAGTGGCGCTGGCTCGCCGTCTGGCCGCCTGGCTGGGCAGTGAGTGGGGCGGCCGGTGGGAGGGGAGGGGTGTGTGCTCTGAGGGGGAGGGGAGGGGGGTGCTAGCGTGTGCCATACCATGGGGGCTCGTGGTGAGCTCGAGCCGGCGGACGGGAGGGGAAATGAGGCCCTGTCTGTATGTCCCTGTCTTCTGACGCGATAATGAAACCTGAGGTGCCGTACTGCAACTTCACCGTTTATATATTAAGTCCAGACAGGTTTTGGGATATTGAGTAGTATGCTGTGTGCAGAAAGCCACATGCCAGGGCCACACACATCTGTTCTCAACACTACTAGAACCAGGATATGAATACAGACGATAGTTATATCATTGGGCTATAGCTATAAGACATCGACGGCGCACGCTCGCATATTACTGAGATGTGATTTGATTATAATCTGGTCGTCATCAGACTTCAATATGGACATCGGATGCAGCCACGGCCAGTCTACGTAGTTTTGCCAATACTTTGCTACGATATGACAAAATCGTAGGTAATCGTGAGACATTGTACATGGGCAATCAGCTGCATGCAATTTTATACCGATGGGTTGTGTAGTTTGGTCATGCTCTTATCGAAATTGTGAGCCATTCCGAAGGCTTGCACTTTTTAAGTTCATGGTTTCCTATTAACTTGAGAACATTCAATGATCCAAACCGTGAGAGGTCAGAAAAACGCATGTTCAGTAAAGTAAGGTACATTGAGTACATTAAGTAAGTATAAATTGCGATCACGGTTAGTTGAAGCGAGTAGTCAAAAAATGTTTTTTTTAAGGAAAACCAGTTTGATATATACACCGTAGTCACAAGCATTAATATGAATTAAGTAAGTACATTAAGTAAAGTAAATTCTCAAAGACCTCCGCGCAAATATACTGTCTGGGTCCTGGAGCAATTTTCTATAAGCTTCAAAGGTTGATTCTGGACCATGCAAGGAAACTAGTCAAAGCATCTTCGTCGATCCAGAAATGGATTCCGGCATCCAATCCTGAATTTTTAAAACCAGCTGTCCACCTCCCCCCGCCCCCTGCACAGTCTTCAGCAACCCGCTACACGTCAAGAGATTGTCCATAGTCTGTGAACAATTTTCAAGGAAATGTTGCTGTGGAACCTTTGGGATAGTTGTCGCCTCGATGATCGTTGCTGCACAATATCTTGCTTTGCTGTGATATAACAGTGAAGGGTCGCGGAAGTTCGGTCGGAAGAGCGTTGAACTCGTGCTCGTAAGATCATGGGTTCGAATCCCACAACCGGCGGGGTTTCCGAGTCCACTCGCGAGAAATCGGCGTGGGATGCTGGCGACCCTGCGCGATCTGGCAGTTGAATGCGTCGTAAAAATCCCAAGGAGCACAGTGACTGGACAGTCATCGTCCAGTCACTGTGCTGTGCTTGTCATCGTTACTTGGCCTATTTAATTTAAGAAACCCCATTCATTCCTGCAGGGTGCCACGACAAATGATGGGTGGTGATGTGGCGGATGACGGGTAGTGACAGATCACCTTGTGTGTGCATTGCAGGGCCGTGTCGGGTGTGGGCGCGTCCGATGGACTCTGTGGCAGGCGGTGACAGATTACCTGTCACACATCTGTCACATGTGTGTGCACTGCAGAGCCGTGTCGGGTGTGGGCGCGTCCGATGACCGGTCTGCGTGTGTCACACATCGCAGGGCCGTGCCGACTTCCGGAGCAGCCGGTGGACCCGGTGCTGGCCGACGACGTGGAGGAGGCGCTGGAGGCCATGGCCGCCCTGCCGCCACCAGTGCGTCTCTGACCTCGTCCGGCCGCACCGGGACAGACCGGCGTCTCGGCCGCCGGCTCAGGTGCTGGCGGCGGCAGCCGTGACCGCCTGCGGTAGCCGTGACCGCCTGCGGCAGCCGTGACCGCCTGCGGCAGCCGTGACCGCCTGCGGCAGCCGTGACCGCCTGCGGCAGCCGTGACCGCCTGCGGTAGCCGTGACCGCCTGCGGCAGCCGTGACCGCCTGCGGCAGCCGTGACCGCCTGCGGTAGCCGTGACCGCCTGCGGTAGCCGTGGCCGCCTGCGGTGGCTGCCGGGACGCCGTCCGGCCTGGGCGGAGGTGAGGGCGACGCCGGGCTGGTGCAGTCTTTCCCTGTGATGGTGTTGCTAGTGGTTCGGACCGGCGGACGCGCGCCTCGCGCAGTATCCCTGATTGACGGTGATTTTGCACTCGATCGGGTAGATTGAAATACGCTTCAGTATTCCTGTTGAGGCTACGTGAAATATGTGCACAATTGCTGCGTTGTGATCAGTATATATATACACACACACACGCATATTGTAGCAGCTTCTGCGCGTGCGCTGGCTCAATGTGATAAGCTTCGATTTCCCTCATGCACTTTCCAACTTAAGCAATCCAGGGCGGTGTAGTGTTTGTCGTGGCGGAGCTTTTGTGTCTTGTTTGTCAGTGTTTCCATACTCGGCGAGCTGTATAGAAGGGCTTCGCAAGATATGGTCTCGGAATGATATGACGATGCGATTGTGTGCGTCACAGACAGTGGTCCGCCACAAGTGGCTTCCCAAAGGTGCTGATTCGCACATTGTAAGCGGTCTATAATGCAAATGCTCAGGTCAACATGACATTGCTCTACGTGCAGTTTTGATTTCACAGGTCATCGAAACGACGGAAGCGTACCTGGGAGTCGTTGCGTGTGATATTTGTTTCAGCGCACATTTGTTGATTATGCTTTTAGGTGCAATATACGGGTGGGCCGGGTGACACCGAGCCGACAGCGAAAGGGCAGCTCCCACCGACGGCTTTTTACTGCATCGGGCCTCGGTGTGAACGGTTTGTTGCCGACTTCTCGACCTCAGGACTAGTCCCCAGGACACAGGACTAGTGCCGTGCACTAGTCCCCTGCACTGATCTGGGCCGACAGTTTCCGTCGGAAGACAGCCGACAGCCCCGACGACGTCAGTGCTGATGGTTTGAAGCCCCTTCTGGTGGTGCACTCGGAAGTGCCCACAGAATGTTTCAACCATTTGTTGGAAGAGGAAGCTCGTTCGCTTCTCGATCGGCGATTTGGTTCCACATTTTTAAACACGGAACGTCCGGACCTGATTTACCACTCAGTGGATATCTCTCTTTGCCATGGCCGTTACTCAAGCGTATCGCAAGCGCTATGCATGGGTATCGAAATGTTGTTCTCTATTAAACACACCTGACGAGGACGACCCTTCGAATATTGACAATACCTCGTGTTGATTTCCAATATGGATGCGATCTCCCGTATGAACCATGCTACTTATTTTTTAACGATGTTTTGATCCTCATGTAGTTTTCAAAACCAGAAGCTGCGGTTGGAGGGGCGGGAAAGCTGTGGCCATTCAGTCTCCCGCTGAAATCTTGAAAAGCGCGCGGATCGAGAACCTCGTATGGTCGTTGCGGTAGGCTAAAATATAAACCACGTGCCCAGTGATAAGCTGGTTACCGAATTTTGGGAGACAGACGATGTGATGGAAATGTCGCAACATCCTACCTTGGCTTGGTCTTTTTAGGTAAGGTTCGTGGCATTTAACTTGCAAAACACCCAAAAAAAACCCTGTTAAAACGCCTGCCAATAGCCCATTACTTCCACTGCGGATTGCGTGGGACTACGCAGGTATGGCGGAAGCATCCCCGCCTGCCAACAGTGAGAAAGAATGACGCCGATCTGTTAAATAACGCAAACGATGTGACCGTGCATAGCCGGCCTTTTCGTTATCAGCCAAAGAGTGAACAACTACTGGTGTTCTTACCAACGTACTAGTTGTGGTGGTGACTGGTGCAATGGTGAGGTGCAGGAACGTCGGAGGTCAGAGTGATGGCTTTTGGCTAAATATGACTTTACCAGAGACACTAAGCGCTCCTTATCTGATAATGGGAACTTTTTATCAGACAACAGAAACAATATCAGACTCATTTATACGTTAATGACCCTCTATAAATGAACAATCCTAGCAATATTGCTCTTAACGGACATTAACATCCAATTCGCACACCTAGAAATAATACAACCCTGGTAATCACACTTTCATGCTTCCGGCCTTGCAGAGCAATCGGCAATATCCACGAACGAAATTATCATCTAAAAGTAGAGCACGTAAGGTCCGATGCCATGGAGCTGTGAGGCTTCAACTTGTGCCGCTTCATGTGAGGCTCCAACTTGTGCCGCTTCATGTGAGGCTTCAACTTGTGCCGCTTCATGTGAGGCTCCAACTTGTGCCGCTTCATGTGCTCACCGCTTCATGTGAGGCTCCAACAATTGTGCCGCTTCATGTGAGGCTCCAACTTGTGCCGCTTCATGTGAGGCTCCAACTTGTGCCGCTTCATGTGAGGCTCCAACTTGTGCCGCTTCATGTGAGGCTCCAACTTGTGCCGCTTCATGTGAGGCTCCAACTTGTGCCGCTTCATGTGAGGCTTCAACTTGTGCTGCTTCACATGAAGCTCCAACTTATGCAGCTACAAGCTCGGTCGGATTGGCGGTTTCCTGCTGCACCACACGATGTTGTCGGCCGTACTGTCCGCCTGCATTCGCTCTGTTGTTCCGGCAATTACCGCCACACGCTGCTGGTCCAGTTGGTCGCAGTACGGCGTGACGTAAGTCCCCACCGGCGCATCTTCTGCGCCCGACCACTCCCCAGACCACTCCATAGACCGTCCGTAGAGACTAGGTTCACTCGGCCCGCGACCGGGCCCAAAAACGAGACCAGCGCGGCGACAACGCAGCACTGTTTGGCAACACGGTGACTCCGCAGCCCGGTGACGTCAGCGTGGCGTCATGCAGCGACACCCGAGTCGTCCCGCCGGTGACGTCATGCAGCGACACCCGAGTCGTCCCGCCGGTGACGTCATGCAGCGACACCCGAGTCGTCCCGCCGGTGACGTCATGCAGCGACACCCGAGTCGTCCCGCCGGTGACGTCATGCAGCGACACTCGAGTCGTCCCGCCGGTGACGTCATGCAGCGACACTCGAGTCATCCCGCTGGTGACGTCATGCAGCGACTTGATGTCATGAAGCGACGCCCGAGTCGTCCTGCCGGTGACGTCATATAGGCAGCGACACTCGAGTCGTCCCGCCGGTGACGTCAGACTGATGTCATGCAGCGACACTCGAGTCGTCCCGCCGGTGACGTCATGCAGCGACACCCGAGTCGTCCCGCCGGTGACGTCAGACTGACGTCATGCAGCGACACCCGAGTCGTCCCGCCGGCGGTGCAGGAGCGGCTACATATCGGGAGACGCTGGGCACTCCACAGTGAACTATGGCGCCGCTCGCCCGCCGACCGTCAACCTGCAGATCAGCCACGAGATGCACGTGTTAGCGGCTCTGGGAATCGCACCAGAGCTGAGTTTCGAGCGATACACTACCATGAAAATGTCCGGAAAACACACCCTGTGTACAGGGATCACCACTGCGGAATACAAACACTTCCGGAACGTCCGCCTGAGGACATTTTACCAACAATCGGCATTCGATGCTTCACACATGGTCATAACAATAGTTTTTTTTTGCAGCAAAATAATATTCCCAAAATGGTAAAATTCACTCTTCATCCATTCTGCAGTCACACGTGGAGTCTGCCGGGTCTGATCCCGGGGTCTGGAGGAGGAGGAGGAGGGACTGAGTGGCGTGCCCTCTCTCCCAATTTTCTCCAATTTTAACCATTAACCCTATGGGCGATGACTGGAAATAATTGACCTAAATATTGGCTTGTCTCCCACAAGTTTTAGTCCGCTCCTACGCTCATGTCTAGAGGAGCCATATGCTCAGTCTAAGCTCGTTACGGCGAGATAACAGTCGGGAATGAAAAAGCTGCGAAATTATTCGGTACTAGTCAGGGGGCCGTTTAAGAACTTTTTCACTTGGGGTTGGGGGCATGCGCTCCAGAAACATGCACGAATAAATATTGTGTTACCTTCACCGATACTCTACATGAAAATGAAGATATTTTTAGCACTGCAGGAAGAGGTCATTGCCCTCCAGCTAACGTGTCATTCGAAGCCTCTGGATGATAACTGAAAAATCATAACCGTGAAACACCCTTGGAACAGGAGCAAACAGTCCCACATTTCATGCAGATTTCGCCTCAACGTTCAAATAAATCCCCCCCCCCAAACTACAAACTTCTGATGAGAAATCATGTCCCGGGCGGGGTGCTACTCTTTGGCTGTTATCCATGGAACTGGCACGCTTATTTATGGTTCATGGAAACAGCATTTCTGCACGCTACCGATCATTTAGTTAAAACTCCACGCCAGGTCGCAACATTCCTAGTGAGCTTTGCCATGCTACAGGTTTCATAAAGGTACAACTGTCAATCGAGAGTTTCTAACGCATCAGGTGTCGAGAGTTTCCAATGACTGAGGTTAGCAACGTAGGCTTATATCGAAGTTTTGGTGACAATCGCGACACCCAAGAATTCGAGTCTAAGTACCCGTTCTGCCAGTCAGAAGCGTATCGATGATGGATTCAGGGGGAGGAGGGGCACAATCAAGACAACTGTCTCCCGAAATGTTTGTATCTAGATGTATGATAAAAATTGTATGAAAAATTGCATTTTGAGCAACGATTATAATCAATCCTCCCGGACTTCTAAGGCAATCATGTACCGAGGACTTTTTGGAACAATTTGTGGTTTTAAAATAGTTTCCTTATCAGAAGAGTAAGCCCGATCGATTTTCCCGCAGCCTTCTGAATTCGCCACTGCAGAGTATCTTACCATTCATCGTGATCCACCCCATACTAGTTGGTTATTTGGGCTTACGGGCGCATCGACTGCGTTGGTCATACAGCCCACCCCATACTAGATAGTGTCTCCTCACGAAAGAATTTCCCGTGCTCCTCTGAACGGCCACGGGTCTGGACCTCACGCCCCTCCCCAACCATCCACCCGGGCAGCACGAGGCAACTCTCACATCTGGAGGCGATCCAGGCGAGGCAGACGTTGGCGCCGGCGGCGGCGGCGACCACGCCGAGCAGGACCAGCAGCCGGCGGTGCGCCTGGCAGTGGCGCCGCTCCGCCTCGGCGGCCGCCTCGTGCCGACTCTGCAGCGTGGTCGTCAGCGAGTCGAGTCGGCCGCCCAGCGTGCGCACCATGGCCACCAGCGGGTCGTTGACGGCCGGCGCCGCCACGCACTGCAGACAGTGCTCCACCCTGTCGCCCTTGGAGACGCTCTGCCGGGAACGGGGCGCGTCTGGTGAGCTGAGAACGACGTGCTGCCACTGCTGGTGAACGTCGCCCCACCGCCAGGCTAGGGAACGTCGCCCCACCGCCAGGCTAGGGAACGTCGCCCCACTGCCAGGCTAGGAAACGTCGCCCCACCGCCAGGCTAGGGAACGTCGCTCCACCGCCAGGCTAGGAAACGTCGCCCCACCACCAGGCTAGGGAACGTCGCCCCACCGCCAGGCCAGGGAACGTCGCTCCACCGCCAGGCTTGGGAACGCCGCCCCACCGCCAGGCAGGGTAACGTCGTCCCACCGCCAGGCCAGGGAACGTCGTCTCACCGCCAGGCCAGGGAACGTCGTCCCACCGCCAGGCTAGGGAACGTCGCTCCACCGCCAGGCTAGGAAACGTCGCCCCACCAGCAGGCTTGGAACGTCGCCCCACCACCAGGCCAGGGAACGTCGCTCCACCGCCAGGCTTGGGAACGCCGCCCCACCGCCAGGCGAGGGAACGTCGTCCCACCGCCAGGCCAGGGAACGTCGTCCCACCGCCAGGCTAGGGAACGTCGCCCCACCGCCAGGCCAGGGAACGTCGCTCCACCGCCAGGCTTGGGAACGCCGCCCCACCGCCAGGCGAGGGAACGTCGTCCCACCGCCAGGCCAGGGAACGTCGTCCCACCGCCAGGCCAGGGAACGTCGTCCCACCGCCAGGCTAGGGAACGTCGCCCCACCGCCAGGATAGGAAACGTCGCCCCACCGCCAGGCCAGGGAACGTCGCTCCACCGCCAGGCTTGGGAACGCCGCCCCACCGCCAGGCCAAAGAACGTCGTCCCACCGCCATGCCAGGGAACGTCGTCCCACCGCCAGGCCAGGGAACGTCGTCCCACCGCCAGGCTAGGGAACGTCGTCCACCGCCAGGCTAGGAAACGTCGCCCCACCACCAGGCTATGGAACGTCGCCCCACCGCCTGGCCAAGGAACGTCGCCCCACCGCCAGGCTAGGGAACGTCGCCCCACCGCCAGGCTAGAGAACGTCGCCCCACCGCCAGGCTAGGGAACGTCGTCCCAACGCCAGGCTAGGGAACGTCGCCCCACCGCCAGGCTAGGAACGTCGCATAGCATCTCGTCGACACGCTCACAGAAAAAAAAACAGCACGGTTCATCATTGCATCAACTACATGTGGAGCACACGTCGCATGCATCTTCGTAGGTATCGGTTGATAGGGCGGAAGTCACCTTGAAGTCATTGGCTTCTACGCAATGCCATGGGGATCACGCTAAAAGTGCCAAAACCTGTAATGTAGCCAGTCTGCAGGACACAGGACAAACCGTCCTGTCGCCACCAGGGAACCCAGCGAGAGCAAAATTGCCGATTTTCCCACGAACATAGGTGTCTAGAAAATCAGCCAATTTTCACACTTTGGTTCGATCTCAGAGCCACGTCATGACTGAGCCTAGGATCCATGTAAAGTCGTTGATATGATCAATCTGGGGCACTCGGCTTCAGAGACAGGAGGGATTGGGGGTGGGGGTGCGACATATAAGCTGGCAGCAGTGAACTTCAACGTACAAAACTTGACGCGTAGCTTATAAACTGGCAAGCGTTCGTCAGACTGCCCCCTCCCTCCGCCTGGTGATTGAGCTGTACGGTTGACAGCTGCCACATCATGCAGTGAGCTCTCAGTGCACCGACATACCCGGCGCACACGTAGACGGTTGAACGAGTACAGAGTAACACGGCTGGTCCCAGAGGCATCGACTGCGGTGGCAGGACATGAGGCCCGTCATGGCTATGGTCGCTCGAAAATGAGTCGGCAAGCCATACCAACAGTCCATTTAAGGCAGGACTACGGCCTCCCGTAGAAGTAATGACGTTAACGTATCGCAGGCAACTCGCTTGCTTGATGCCAGCAGCACAGCACCTAGTGTCGCGCTTCCAACTGGAGACCACGGGAAGTGTAACGCTTGCGGCATTTGTGCGCGTCCAGATGTAATAATTTGGACAACGCGCTTAGGAATATCAAATGCTCTGTTTCTGCATTGTTATGCCTTTACATAATTGTCATTATTTTAAAACCTTTTGGCTACAAATATCTTCAACCTCGCATCAATTGGCGCGAGATGCCATTACACGTCAGGCCGCCGACCCGCTCGCCCGGTGTCAGCTGCTGGCTGTGTCGACACGCCACCACTGGAGACTGCAACGCCCGTCGCGTCAAAAGCACGACAGTGACGAGGCTAGCGCATCATTTCCTCATTTAATCACAACAAATAAGTGGTGCCTTTCGAGCCATTGACGTCCTTGCTATTACACCTGGGTACGAGACAAAACTTCACAATCCACCTTCAATACCCTCGCATGGTACTCGCCCTGCGGAGCCGGACACGTCCCTGGGTGCCCCTCATCTCCTGGTGATGCCTTTCACCTCGCTCCCCCAAGTCGGGCCATGCCATGTGAGTGAGCTTGGCACTCACCCTCCAGAGCCAGGCTACATCCTCGCCCGACACTCACCCTCTACCCTCCACAGCCGAGTCATGTCCATGCTTGGTACTCACCCTCCAGAGCCAGGCCACGTCCTCACCCGGCACTCGCCCTCTACGCTCCACAGCAGAGCTATGTCCATGCTTGGTACTCACCCTCCAGAGCCAGGCCACGTCCTCGCCAGACACTCATCCTCCACGCTCCACAGCCGAATCACGTCCATGCTTCGTAATCACCCTCCAGAGCCAGGCTACGCCTTCACCCTCACTCACCCTCCACAGCCGTGTCATGTCCCTGGACGGCACTCACCCTCCATAGCCCCGGGCCATGTCCACGCTTGTCACTTACCTTCCACAGCCGCGACATGTCCCTGGACGGCACTCACCCTCCACAGCCGCGACATGTCCCTGGACGGCGCTCACCTTCCACAGCCGCGACATTTCCCTGGACGGCACTTACCTTCCACAGCCGCGTCATGTCTCTGGACGGCACTTACCTTCCACAGCCGCGACATGTCCCTGGACGGTCCTCACCCTCCATAGCCCCGGGCCATGTCCACGCTTGTCACTTACCTTCCACAGCCGCGACATGTCCCTGGACGGCGCTCACCTTCCACAGCCGCGACATGTCCCTGGACGGCACTCACCTTCCACAGCCGCGACATGTCCCTGGACGACACTCACCCTCCACAGCCGCGACATGTCCCTGGACGACACTCACCCTCCACAGCCGCGACATGTCCCTGGACGACACTCACCCTCCACAGCCGCGACATGTCCCTGGACGACACTCACCCTCCACAGCCGCGACATGTCCCTGGACGGCACTCACCCTCCACAGCCGCGACATGTCCCTGGACGGCACTCACCCTCCACAGCCGCGACATGTCCCTGGACGACACTCACCCTCCACAGCCGCGACATGTCCCTGGACGGCACTCACCCTCCACAGCCGCGACATGTCCCTGGACGGCACTCACCCTCCACAGCCGCGACATGTCCCTGGACGGCACTTACCTTCCACAGCCGCGTCATGTCTCTGGACGGCACTTACCTTCCACAGCCGCGACATGTCCCTGGACGGTCCTCACCCTCCATAGCCCCGGGCCATGTCCACGCTTGTCACTTACCTTCCACAGCCGCGACATGTCCCTGGACGGCGCTCACCTTCCACAGCCGCGACATGTCCCTGGACGGCACTCACCCTCCACAGCCGCGACATGTCCCTGGACGACACTCACCCTCCACAGCCGCGACATGTCCCTGGACGACACTCACCCTCCACAGCCGCGACATGTCCCTGGACGACACTCACCCTCCACAGCCGCGACATGTCCCTGGACGACACTCACCCTCCACAGCCGCGACATGTCCCTGGACGGCACTCACCCTCCACAGCCGCGACATGTCCCTGGACGGCACTCACCCTCCACAGCCGCGACATGTCCCTGGACGGCACTCACCTTCCACAGCCGCGACATGTCCCTGGACGGCACTCACCTTCCACGGCCGCGACATGTCCCTGACGGCACTCACCTTCCACAGCCGCGACATGTCCCTGAACGGCACTCACCTTCCACAGCCGCGACATGTCCCTGGACGGCACGCGCTCGTGCGGCACGCCGGCGGCCACCAGCAGGAACCGGTCGGTGACGACGTGCTGCGGCGTGACGCCGTCACACAGCCGCAGCTCGAGCGTCACGCGCCCCCCGCTGCCCACGATGCCACCGCTGGGGCGCACCTGGAACTTCTCCGGCGACGTGGTCTTCACCTGGCAGCGTTCAAATGATGGCTTTTCGTTAGGTGTGAGATGTCGAAACGAGCACAGTACGATGTCGAAATTTGCCATGAAATTAGTGTCATTTAAAATTATTTTGATGTCTTTCAAACTCAAATTTGAGTTAATGGTGTACTAATGACTATATCTTTATCATTTGTTTTGAGATTCACACTTTAGCAAGAACTATATTTTGGATAGGGTGAACAATAGCTATGCTATAAAGTGGTATTTTATTCCATATCACATTATAGGTAATCCCTTTACCCGAAAATGCGTTGCGAAATGTTCGTGTGTCAACATTCCATCTCGGGAGCATGAACATGACATTTATAAACGAGATACTGTCAGAGAGGAGACACGAAGACTTCATAAGCACGCATCAAGGAGCAGGATGTCGATACTTCTTGGAGAAGGATGACAATTGATTATTCAGAAAGTGGTACTACCACTTTCTGTCACCACTGTCACAGTCCTCGTACCACATCAAGCTTTGACGCATCCGTGGAGAATCGCGACAAAACTCGCGAAGCAAAGCAAGGAAAATGCTCAGGAGTAAAACCGTTAATAAAACCAAATTGCTTTGACAAAATAGGTGAAGAAAATCAAAACGCCTCCCTTCCAACCACGGAAAGTTGGCATGTCGGCCACCACGCCTCTCGCGCTGCAATCTGCGCCTTTGGTGGAGTATTTCCGATGGATCAACGGGCGTGTTAATGCACGATTTCGAACCCATGCGCGGAGGTCGCCGTACCTCAGTCGGTAGGGCGGTCTGACCACAAAATTATGTGTTCAAATCCCATAACCGGCGATGGCATTGAGTCCACCCGCGGCCAATCGGCGTGAGAGGTTGGCGACGCCATGTGGCCTAACGGTCGAATGCGTCGTAAAAGAGCCCAAGGTGTTCTTCGGACTAACTTGCGCGTCTACGTTCGTCGCATCCACTAGCTGTACAGGTGGTTGCTCCCCTGATATGCCGGTCAGATAGTGCACCCGAGTGCACTTCAGAGTTCATAGGTACCTACCGGGACCTGTGGCCCCATCCTGCGGCTTCAGTTTGGAAAGGAGCAAGTACACATCCGCACGGGCAAGTAAGCAAAGCTGTTGTCCCGGCCGTCCTGCTGCCAGTCACAGCGCATGAGCCCACCTTGAAGTGCCCTACCGCCAGTCACAGCGCGTGAGCCCACCTTGAAGTGCCCTACCGCCAGTCGCAGCGCGTGAGCCCACCTTGAAGTGCCCTACCGCCAGTCACAGCGCGTGAGCCCACCTTGAAGTGCCCTACCGCCAGTCACAGCGCATGAGCCCACCTTGAAGTGCCATACCGCCAGTCACAGCGCGTGAGCCCACCTTGAAGTGCCATACCGCCAGTCACAGCGCATGAGCCCACCTTGAAGTGCCATACCGCCAGTCGCAGCGCGTGAGCCCACCTTGAAGTGCCCTACCGCCAGTCACAGCGCGTGAGCCCACCTTGAAGTGCCCTACCGCCAGTCACAGCGCGTGAGCCCACCTTGAAGTGCCCTACCGCCAGTCACAGCGCGTGAGCCCACCTTGAAGTGCCCTACCGCCAGTCACAGCGCGTGAGCCCACCTTGAAGGCGACCGGAGCGCCGCGGATGTTGTCGAGGATCAGCTGACGCTTGGCGCCAGCTGAGTCGCCGGAGAACCACAGCCTATGGCCGGGACAGACCTCGAGCAAATTCCCTGGAACACAACCGACCGCACTCAGTTCTGGTGTACACCAGGCGCGCTGCATATGCTCATGAGAGCCCACACATCAGTCGTGCCGCAAAACACTATGCACGCGCAGCAAATTATCTACGCAACCACGGTTTGACCATTTTCTTTACCAGTTGCCAGAATCCGCCAGCTCACCAATATCGGCGGTGGCCCGGTCGTCCTCCGCCTGACCGTCCTCTGGCACGTCCTCACTAACTGTACTGCTGACGTCATCAGGGAAGTGTACCTGTTGGCGAATCATCACTAACTGTACTGCTGACGTCATCGGGGAAGTGTACCTGTTGGCGAATCACCACTAACTGTACTGCTGACGTCATCAGGGAAGTGTACCTGTTGGCGAATCATCACTAACTGTACTGCTGACGTCATCAGGGAAGTGTACCTGTTGGCGAATCATCACTAACTGTACTGCTGACGTCATCAGGGAAGTGTACCTGTTGGCGATCATCACCAACTGAGTTGCTCATGTCGTTAGGGAGGTGTACCTGTTGGCGAATCATCACCAACTGAGTTGCTCATGTCGTCAGGGGACTATACATGTTGGCGGACCATCATCGACGGAGTTGCTCATGTCCGAACAAATGCCATCAGTCGGTTCGTGTACCTTTTTGTTCAAACCATGGCTTCGCTTCGCCCAGGTTTCGCTTTGGGTTCAAATTCCATTTCATCGTGCCACTGAACTCGTCGTTAACAGCAATAATTACGCACGAACTTGTATTCTGGAAATCTGGAGATATTGATCACGCTGTTTCAATGGCAGGGAACGTTTTCCGGGACACCTCGACACCTACCACGTTTTTTTTTCATTTTACGCGCTGTAATTGTTAGCCTGTGTTTGTGAGTCTATGGTCGTTTAATTGACCTTGTATTGGAACACAAATTGCTATTCATCAGCAGGTAATGGCTCCTCAACAACCGAAGAGGAGGCGAACGGCGGTCTGGTCTGGCTGGAAGCCGTACGGTCGAATCCGACCGACTTTCAACATCGACAAAAATTGCATCATCGACGTGCTCGGTGACGGATGGAGTGGTTTCTCTCCCTTCCCTTCTTGTTACGACTTGTCGGCTGTTGTGCCACATAGCGTCGCTAATTTCTCACGCCAATTGGTCGCGGGCGAAAAGTAGCGACAAGTGGGACTCGAACTCGCAACCTTTCGGTTAAGAGACGGGCATCCTACCCATAGACTACTCGCCCCTACCCTTTTACTCTATGTGGGCCTGGTGGGCCCTTGTTCGGCTCTTGACGGCTCTTGACGGCCCTTGACGACAGGCCCTTTTGGGACTACACCGGTCTCTTCAGACAGTATGAAACATCAAAGATTCGACGAGGTTCTGATTTCTCAGGATCTCTTAAAATTCCAGGGGTCCCATTCAGCCTTTTGGGATATATTGCATGCTCAGCAGGACCTCTTGAAGCAGGATGCGTCTCTTGAAGCTGGAGGGGCTCCTTGAAGCTGGAGGGGCTCCTTGAAGCCAGAGGGGCACTTTGAAGCCCGAGTGCCCCTGGCAGCTCATGTGTAGGCTCCTTTGAGCTTGATGGATTAGTTTCGAAGTTCGGCTGGGAACCGGAGGCTCCGTTTAGCACGCGCACCGGAGGACCTCTCACATAACACGTACCGGAGGGGGGGGGGGAGCATTATGCCCCCCATAAAACACTTGGAAACTGCTGAAGCTAGAAGCACACAATTTGAGGGAGGGTAGGTTACGGTTGTACTGAACTCGCTTCAGTATAAATTGCATAACTCTAGGTCGATACCTTCAGGGCTAAATGAGGTCACACCGCGCCACCACACGGACGAAACCTTTGTGACCTTGAACGCTCGGGCGGCTAGTCTGTCGACTTTGCACCCCCGCAATTCCCACATTTACCAACGGATTTCGATTTTTTTACATAGGATGCGTGGAACAATTTTTGCCAAAGTCACAAGCTTGCATTTCAACATCTACGCCCGTTTATGATACATCGTCAAAGAACAGGAGGGGTGGGCAGATTCCGCCCCCTCCGGTGCGCGTGTTAAAGCTGGAAAAGCCCATTGAAACTGGGGGTCCTTTGAAGCTGAAGAGGTCCATTGAAGCGAGGGAGACCCCATGAAACCGGTGGAGGGACTTCAACCTAGAGATGCTTCTTGAAGCCGAAGGGCGCCTTGTAGCTGTATGACGCCCCTGATGGCTCGATGACCCTAGCAAGAGTTGGGTGTTCGGGCGAATAAGTACCACTTGGTTTTGAGTGGGATTCTGGGAGTCCGGAAGCCTCTGGAAAGCTTGGAAAGCCTCTGGAAATTTGGAAAATTGGTAAATTGGAGAATTTGAGACACCTTCGGAAATTCGAATGGCACCTGAGAGCTTGAAGAGCCCCGAGAGTTTGACGGCCTGCTGGAAACAGGGGGCACCCTGGGAGCTGAAGTGGCCTCGTGAAGCTGGAGAACCCCTTGAATTCGGAAGGCCTTCGGCACTTGGCAACAGGGTGTCCAAAAAAACACCTCAAGCATTCTTAATTATTCGCCTGATTATATAGCAATGCAGTCTATATCTGCACCAGTAGATACCCAATCTCATATCCATAAAGACTATTGGAATACAAACTGGTAAAAACAATAATTAAAAGAACACATCCGACCCTCAGTGAAAAAAGAACACGAAACGTTGCAGCAAAACAGCTATCGCAGTTTCAAAAGCGTGACGGTCGGGCCCAGTGCGGGACGGCCGCGCCTTTCAGGTGAACTCTCGTACCATACACCTGGGTGTAGAATCGCTCTGGCTTCGCCTTCGCTCGCAATGAGCACTACCTTCCTCCACACACAGCGTTCGCTAACAGCTCCTAGTATTACTTTTGCTATGCGCAACGACTACTTGGGCGCAATATGACCACAGTTGTCGACGCCGCCTAAAGCCCAAATAACGAACTAGCTTGTCCAGTGACCACGAGCCACCGCGCGCCGTCCGTCGACGCAGCTGGTCAGTCGCAGTTACCTTGGCGCCGTCGTTGTGGCCGGGCGGTGCCGACCGCTGCACGCTGTGGGAACTCGACACGGCGCCTCGACCGGGCGTCGCGCGGTCCTGCGGCGACCCCGCGTCGCCGTTCGCCGCGACCGTCGACGGCCGCCGTCGAGCGGGCGCGGCCGGCCTGGCGCCCGCCTGCCCGCCGTCGCCGACGCCGTTGGTCACCACGCCGTTCGCGTCGGGCGCGTCCGGCGTCGTCGCCAGGTCGCCGAGGAACGGCGACGGCGGCATGGCGCACTGCTGCGGGTCGAACCGGTACGTCCAGTCGTCCTGGCCGCCCCAGCGCGTCAGACACGAGTCGGCCTGCAGCAGCGAGCAGGCGTCCTTCTTGGACGCGAACTTGATGATCTGGTGCGACTTGGGCGGCAGCATGTTCTTGATGATCCTCCAGGCGGCTGCCGGCAGAGGCAGCGCTATAGTAAGGCGGCTGAGGCCGGGGAGCGACGCAAGGCTGCCGATATCAGACTGAGTGTCATAGCGTGCAACGGCCAAAAACAAAACAATATAGAGATGATCTGTATACAACATATGCTTCACTGAAAAACTACGCACATTGAAAACAGATTATCATATATATATATATATATATATATATATATATATATATATATATATATATATATACACATAGTTATATACATCGTTATATACATCTATATACATATACATATGCATATGCATATGCATATACATATATATATATATATATATATATATATATATATATATATATATATATATATATTTATATCTATATATGGAGATTGTTAAATATTTGAGTCTCTCACCAACAGAGGAGCAAAACCCCGCCAACTCACTAGCCAGGTTGTGTGACAGTTAGGTGCAAATTAGATTAGAAGACACAACGGTAAGCTGTATAGAAGTTCATGTTCCATACGTCCTCAACGACATTGGTCATCGCCATCCGACGATTGTCGTCAGACATGCACTAGTGCGCATCGCAGCAAAAACTGCCACAGCACTGTTCTAAGGTCGCCTATAGGAGTTGGAAGAGCTGTCGGTCGGTTGGTGTGACACGTGTGACAGTCTCCAGAATGTCACACAAATGGCTTTAGAGCCAGAAAGAACACCAGGACATGGTTACCAGTGCTGGCACACTACCGCTATCTGTTGACGGCAAGCGAAAACACAGGTGCAAGATTTCACCGTGGGTAAAGGTTTCCATGCAATAATATCGAATGGGAGCCCGCAACCACTGGTGGCTGCAGGACCACCATCCGAGTCAACCGGACTCCGCCCCCTGTCGTGGTAAAGCAATGGGAGGAAAGATAACCGGCCATGGGCGGGAGGGGAGGCGTAGTAGGCGGCACGCCCGCCCCTCCACCCAGCATGTTAGATTATGTCATAACGCTCCGGAAACCATCCTCTGCTAGATGGTACGTTATCAACCAAGATATGCGACAGGCTGACAAATTCCTGCTACCCTGCTTACCAATCACGCCATGGCTGGGGTGGCTGACCACCATCCCAACCGATTGGCATGGTCACTAACCATGCCCGGCTAATCTCCGCAATGGGTGGCTTGTCTGGGTCACCTCAATCATCAGCACTAGCTGATGTAACCACGTTGTTATGTTCTGCACTGGCCCAGCCACCTTACCACTTTATAAATAGGTTGGTTCATCTCATCACCAAAATTTTGAAAAATTAGCGGATGAGTGTCACATCGATGGGCTTGCCGGCGGTCCGGATGGTCAAATGAACGTAAGAAACGTTCTCATTCCAGGAACGAGAGAAGAGGATGGATGAGAAAACGGGAGAAGCGGATGGCAGTGGTGGTAGTGGAAGGAATTGGGACAGGATAGTAGAGGAGGGAAGATCTCGGAGTGTGAAGCGGCTGCTTTTTCCTGGTTCTCCGCTTCGTGATGGCCTAGCTTGAGACTTCGTGTTCGCCTCCTCTCCCGCCACCTTGGTCAGCCCAGGCCCTACTCTGCTCACCCTGCATGATGAAGGGCAGCTCGAAGACAATGATGGCGCTGAGCATGTCCGGGTAGTAGAGCTTGAACAGATTGATGAGGTAGGTGATGAACGGGATGTCGACGTTGGACAGCCCGGCGCTTCCCATGTCGAAGAACAGGGCGATCCGCTTCCCCTTCTCTTCTCTGCAAGAAAAGAGACAACATTTGCCCTCTTCAGTCTTGCTTTATCTCAAACGTGGCTTGCTCTTCCCAAGAGCTCGTCTGTCCGGAGGTGGAACCTTCCAGCTCGTCACCAGCGCTTGCACACCGCTGACGTCTTAGTACCGGTGACTTTAGGCCACATAGCATTGCACATCAGAGGAGTCAGTGGCGCTTAAGTGCACTGTAGCGTTTGCTGCTGTGAACTCAACACATTCACCTTAAAACAACCTCAACTTCCAACAGTCTTACGTTGTCGGCCGTTGTGTCGGCCTTTACGTTTTGAATTCAAAATATAATACTTGTTTTGCTTACCAACGAGTAACATTTTTAAGGTTGAATAACGCAGAGGTTCACGGAGTTCTAGAGTCGGTGGTGGGGAATGTTGAAGCGGCGAAACCGATGAAACACCATGGTGGAGGCAGACTTGTGCTCGACTCGAGTTGAATCGAGAATCGACTCATGAATCAATCGTTTTTGGATGAGTCGCGAGTTGAATCGATTATTTTCCCGGAAACATATCTTGAGTCGCGAGTTGAATCACATCTTTCTTTTAAAAAATGAGTTGAATCACGAGTAAATAATTTGAATCACAATGAGTCATTTGAGTCTTGTGACTCAAATGCCAGTTATGAACAAATCATATAAACCATGTATCTGTGTGAATAGTATGCCACGACACAAAGTAGGGAGTAAAAACACAGTATAATTATTCATGCTTAGCATTACAATTGTCAACTTATCAGCTGCCAGTGAGTAAAGAATGAGGGGTACTTAAGTTATTTACCAAAAGCGGATAACAATAACTACAAATAAGTATTAATGTTAAGCTTGGTGTTCACGATCAGTATCATGCATGAGTCAATCCTAGCGCCAGGAACACAACACAGAAATGGGATGTGATTGTGAAAAAGAATATGGAACCGAAACGGCCCTGCACTGCAACAGGCATCTGTACTGAATACAATTGCGTTGGTTTGTGTGACAAATAACAAACCCGTGCGTGTGACAAATAACAAACCCAAGGTACCTTTACTAGAAGGTAGATCGAAGTTTTCCTTCAAGCCCGGGGATCAGCCTATTTTTCCAAACATGTACCTACCTACCTACATTGACATACAGCAGTTGTTGAAAACAGTATTTTTTCTAGGCCAGGTAGACCCAGGGCATGATGGATTCTTCCTTGATGAATCTTGCATGCATTATTGATGATACATGCATGATTGAACATTTATGTACAACACCATTGTGATCTATGAATGCCCTCCTGAAACTTGCAACTCACTGAAACTCTCCTGCCACTGGGGAGAAGAAGCTATGGCGAACTTAGCCCCTCCCCTCCCCCCTGACTGTCCTTTCTTCCGCTCTTGAACGAGGGTGACAACTTGAACACGTAAAATGGATGGTAGATGGAGCCTACCAATATCAGGAACAATCCCTTTATTTTGGAGGCGCTTGATGGTGAGCCTGCCGAAAATGGCACATTGTTAGGCAGGACGATTATTACTGGGTCATTTAGGATACCCTTTGCTGAAGCTAAATAATAGGTCTTTCAATTATAATACGTCAAAGTACCCTATATTGCCATAAAATATGCAAGATAGCGTAGAGCAAGTCGGTAAAATTGCGTGTAAACCAATGGTGAAGGGAAACCTTCAAGCCCGCTACCAAACCAACTTCGTGGGGGCAACAAACCAACGCAATTTCATTCTGTGCGGATACCTATTGCAGTGCAGGACCTGGGTGCTATGTTGAAGTTAGGTGGTGATGTGTGTCAGGTATATATGATTCAGGTCGTGCATCATGCTGATGTGGATTGAAGTATTATGCACTCATTGCTTTGCATATGCATTGACAACCATTCATCTCGCTAATGTTTTTGAGTCAATTACTTTATGCACCTGCACATGCATTTATCTGTATATATCCTATATACCTACCAACCATTACAGTGCATGACGAATTATAAATAATGTGAGGTGAAAACAAAGTTATAGCAAAAATAATATATTCAACAGATGTTTCGATGTTAGAGCATCTTCGTTGGTGTCTAAATAAATACTAATTCCCTTCTATAATTAGACACAGATGAAGATGCGTTGACATCAAACTGTCTGTCGAATAAATTATGTGTGCTATAACTTGTTTTCTATATATATATATATATATATATATATATATATATATATATATATAAATAGTGTGTGAGCAGTGCACACTGAATCATTTGGCTTATGAGTCTGATACCATTGAGTCGGATCTGAATTGATTCAAATTTCTGTTTGAGTCGTGAGTTGAATCATGCTTTGTGAGCTCTGAGTCTGAATCGAGTCGAATCAAATAATTTTGACCTGCTCTGAATCATAAGTTGAATCGGATCTCAAGATCTATGAGTCAAATGTGAGTCGACTCAAAAAAATTTGAGTCGAGCACAAGTCTGGGTGGAGGACATGTGGTTTGATCCTCGGCAACGGGTCACGCAATCGAATTTGATTGAGCTGATCAGCAATTCTTTCAGCTTGCGTACCGGTGCGGCAAAACCCCCCAAAATCTCAAATTTCCTGTTATACACCCAAAAGCATCCCCAGGGTAATATTCACCTGACCTTAGAACAACGATCTTAACTTGAATAGAAATACTTAGATAACACTCTTGTTATTGATCGTTTCAGCATTTGATCAAAATCGATTGATGGTGTAGCCGCACTTTGCAATTTTGCTTTGCAGTCCGCTCCCTTTGGCCTGATAAAGGTCAGTGACCTAGCTTCATCAAAAAGGCGGCGGCACAGGTGCGTCACGTTTCAGTACACTGCGCTCCCTGGCTCCACGGCAAGTCGGAACAACGTCAGCACACGCCACGGGACGGAAGTGGCATCAGCTCCAGCGGCCACCGTGCAGTCGCGCTGCTGCTGGAGCACAACTCAGGCCGGTCGGCTCGGGTCACCGGCGGTGCCGGCGGGCATCTGCGACCGCGGGAAGGCAAGACGGCGCACAAATCTGGACGGGATGCCCAGGTCGCCGGCGGTGCCGGCGGGCATCTGCGGCAGCGTGAAGGCAGGACGGAGCACTGCTCCGAGGAGCACTGCTCCGAGGCGCACTGTTGCTGTTGCGCCACACAGCCGCACACTGTGATAACTCGAGGGAAAAACTGGCCAGAAATAATTGCCGACAAAGTACGCTAGCTAAAGGGGCGATTTTGGTCTTAATCGAAAGAGCTTCAAATTTGAAACACATGGAGAAGCTCCATTGTCTCAGAGATTGCACAACCCAGGAATGTCAGAGGTCATACCTGCTAGAGGGAAGGGAGCATTCCGCTCCCCTCATTTTGCTTCCGCGAATTATGTCTGAACCAATTGAGGTAGACAGCTCAAATTGTGCACACACCTGCATGATTACCTAGTGTACCTTGTTTTAAAAGATCAAAGTCCGGTCATGCATGGTGACATCATAATGACGTCATAAACGAAGTCCATGGGCGCTCATATATTGGATAAGTATTAGTTAGCGTTCGCTATGTGAGCATTCTGCACTGTAAACGTGACCCAATAATTGCTACGCAGAACAGATCCAAGATCTCCTTGTCCTAAGTGGCTTAAAGTATGCCAAAATATATCCCCAAGATATGTCGCACATATAGAATCTAGGTCTCTGAAGGCATGTCGAGCCGTGTTCCCGTCGTTAGACGTACCCGAACCACCCGCACGAGGTTGATCCACGACAAGACCCAGTCTCTCCCGGAACTGCTGCTGTAATTTATTCTTCCTTTCTTTCACAAGCATCTTGTTTCCTTCGTCAGACACCGCCCAGACTTTGACCTTCAATCGGCAAGAAATGTGGCGAAGGCACTCAAAACATCGAATTCAGGCATGCATAGTTGAGAGACCGAGCCAGCATGTACACTCGCGGGCCGGTCGAGCCGCAGCAGCAGACAGGCCATTCATCTGACGAGGTGTGCACCCACAGATGATGCATGTCATGCTGCTGCCGGTGTTGGTCAGAGCGTTCGCCACCTTGCCGTCAATCATGGTGAGTTGAAGATTGTACGCCACTCTGAGACTGGTACCGTCTGTTGCGGTGACGTAGGTCGGCCTCAGTAGACGTATCTCGGATTCAACATTGTCTCGTTCTTTCCGGGAGGCCTCTGCTGTCTCGCGCTTGTACTGGATCCGCAACGGCCGGTAGAAGCGGGTTGAAGACGACGTTGGGTTGGTCTAGACGCAAGTGTCATCCACAGTCAGTTGCAAAGGCACCAGAGTAGTACGGAACAGATTTTGTTCTGCACCTTCGTCGCCGTCTCACATCTGTTTGCATACAGATTGCCCTGAGGCGCCGCCAAATCCCCATTTGACGTGAAGCACGGCCGAAATGTAGGTGCTGGATGACGTCGACGGCTGGTCGGCAGGTGAAGCTGAGTCGGTGCGGGTGACAGACGGCAGACATGGCACCAGCCACTGCGTCGTATGATACAGGAGAGCCCGCAGAGTCACTTCAGCTGACGTCTCAGTGAAATGCATGCTGCTGGCTGCCGGATAGCACTCTACCTTGGCCTCATGCACCTTTCCATAGGCGGGCAGGATGTCTATCTTCGCCGCATCATTCGTCACTCGGCGGACCATACGGTAGCTGCGCACAGACAAGTCAGCTGACACACACATTGCTAGCGCCCGGTCTCCTGACACGCGCTCGAGTTGGCTCACTTTAGAGCTTCTGAGAGCCCGGCGAATCTTGCTGGGCCGATTCGGTGATGCCCCTACCTGTCGCAGCACGAAAGCCGCGTCCTTCATGCCCTCAGCACGAGCACTTTGCCTGGCAGTCTCCACGAGCTGCAGAGTACTGTGCTATTGAGCAACTCTTAAGGATGCCCGACGCTGAGAACGGGCGCTGGGCTGATCATAAATTATAGCTGGTCGCCCTCGCGCTCCCTTCACGGCCTCGTCATCAAGGCAGGTCTTGGCTTCATCATCACTCACGACGTGGTCACCACGCTTTAGGGACACTGGGAACATTTCGTCTCCCGAAAGATAAGTCGCAAACTGACTTCTGAATTTATCCCGGGCTCGCTTACACTTAGCCCACTTTCCTTTTAAGTTCTTGACGATCAAGTCGGTCGCCTTTTTCATGTCCACAATCGACGACTAGCTCGGAAGATAGCCACGAGGAAATTTCTCCATAACCAACTGCAAACTGTAATTAATCATATGAGCATAATGGCTTCCACGTCCAAACGCTTTTGCACTAGTTCACAAGTCCACTAATTCCTCTCTGCTGACGCGCACCTCCATGTTCACCGTACGCAAAATCCAACCACACTGACCGAACCCTTACAGGCAAGGATAGCTTCCCTACCATGGGAAACGCAGCACGTGACCTATCTCGACTCAGTCGCCTCGTCAGTTAGGGGGGTTTTTGGCATAGCGATCGCTGGATCAGGTTACCCGGTCAAAACACCCCGCCAGTCGGCGCGTCGCGGCGTCCGGCTCGGGCTTCCCCGTGCCGTCCTGTCCGGCTACCGCACCGCACCGCGGCCTGCCGGGATATAATTGATCACTACCGGTGTTAGAGCAGCTAGGTGCAGCTGAAACTTACGGTACATATAGCCAAAGGATCGCTGATTTAATTGGGATTGGTCTCTGGTTGTGCGCTGCTGTGCGGTTTTTAAACCTTATTCGAACTTGAAGGTATTAAAAAGTTGAACGACTATTGTAATGACTTATTGTTTGATACAAATAGTATATTGTGACTCGTTCCATGCCTTTTTGAATTGCTTAACGCATTCAGAATGGCCTCAGCTATCATTTCCTATCTCACTTGCCCAGGTTTTTAGAATGCATCTTACCTTTATCAGTCGTCAAACACCGACAACATTTGTGCACATGTGCATCGTTTTTCTTTCCACACGTAATATTGTCCATGTTCATGGGCTTGTTACTATACCAAATCTTGTAACAAAATTCACAAAAAAAACTGTGACCTGGTGTGCTTCAAGCATTTGCTGATGCAATGGCGCCACAAATACGGCATCAAAAATAGTCGAGAAATGCATTTCTGGCCAATTTTTTCCTTGAGTTATCATATTGTGAGCCGGGGTGGACATTTGGAATCTTGGGTGCGAAGCGACATGCAGCGGGAAACTATTTACGTCTCAAAGCAGCCCTTTCGCTTGCTATTTACATCTCTCAGTGGATAATATTCCTCGCACGCCAGATATGTGCAGCGCTGTTGGATACCTCAGTTAACTAAAACTGCGCTACACAGTTGAAAAGAAATCGTACAATTAGCCGTTATATCCGCATCTTTTCGGAGCAAAGGTCAGCGGGTCTTATTTACATCCAATATCGAAATGAAATTATAATCTTTGGAGCTTTCCTCGACCTTCACTTAATGCTTGGGAAAGTCTGGTGTCGGAATTCTATTTCACTTCCATTTTGAACTTGCATTCATTCTACACTTGAGCTGGTACAAACTCCCCTGGGCCCCGTGACCTTCGGTACCCCGACATTGGCCCTTTGGATCTGACCCAGAACAACCAATAAGACATAATAACGACCGATAATAAAGAACACGTCAACATCCCATGACGTTTGTGTGCACGGTCGGGCAAAACTGTGTCGCTTCCTTATCGCTCTGTCTGGCCCTGAACAAACGCTAACGAGGTCAAATACATGACCTCACAGCAGACGCAGCTATGTCGTCACACCGTCGGACCTTGTCGGCCAGTGCCAGGCGAGTGTCAGTCGGCGGCCGAGGTCAGCACGCGCACGCGCGCACACTCGCCAGGACCCCACCAACCGAGCCATTCGGCGTATGTCACCTGTGTATGTATGTACCGGCCCTTTACGCCACGTTCCTTGTTTGCCGGCGTCTCATCTTTCCTCCCTTTCTTATTTTGATATAACCGGATGTCACATAAGCCGGATTAACGTAACCCGGATGTCACATAAGCCGGATTAACGTAACCCTTTCTTTAACGTAACAAATATCTAGCGGATGGCACTTTGCCTCTGCTAAAGATGAAAACAAATCGCGGGGCGGGTCAGCGTGCTCGAGGTGGGTCGTCGAGGGGGGGGATCGGCTCTGAGCGCCTGCCTGCCGGCCGTGAGGCGGGCCAGCGGCCCCGACGTGATGGGCAGCGGCCGCTGGCTGGTGTCCCGACCCGCTATCACGCCGCTCTATCGTGACGTCAGTGGCCAGTCGATCCTCTATCGCGGCCCGATGTCTCCTCTATCGCGCCTGCAGCGCCGGCCGGCCGCCCACGGCGCGCCGCTGTAGAGCCCTGGCCCTCCCCTCCCCCAGTGTGGCTGGGCTGCTGTGTCCGCAGCAAAACAGCCGGACAGTGATTCTAAGTAGCTGCACATACGTCGTGGATAATGCCGAGGCGGGTAAGGTCAGCTGGGTGGAGAGGCGCACGAAGCAGAGCGGTCGCACGCCCCCCGAAAGTCGCCCCCAAAATGGATGCGCATCAGGGATCTAGCGGTAGTGGTCATGACATTGGCTACAACATGAGCCACATGGATTCCAACCGAAATACGACTTTCGTTCAACTGTGGCCATGGTGAGACTCGAAGAGCAGGTACCTCCGATGTCGCGATCTGCAAATTGGCAAAGACTTTAACGGTTGGCGAGAGCAAGGTCCCCGCAACAAAGTTGGAGAGGATAACCACATTAACCCTACCAGGAGGTCACGGGGTTCATCTCACGTAGCGCGGCAGCGAAGTCCCTGGAGTGGCGCGCCTTAGGCTGAAAATTCGCCAAGCGGGGGTGTTTCCGAGCATACTGAGTCTTTTCCTTTGGCTTAGAAAATCCGTTGAGCGGGGAGGTGCACTCGAGCCTTCCCGGAAGGGCTCCTTTCCCGATCAGACGGGCGCCACTTTTCCCATGGGGGGGGGGGGGCACATCTCCCAGTGCCCTCCCTCTGCATTCATTCGCCCCTGGCAACTGTAAGATGCATTGAAAGTGTATCTGGAAGATATAAGCAACAGAATATCTCACTTCGGTGCAAATGCTCTTGATTCTGTGTCCTGTTTTCCACCACCCGAGCAATTCCGGAATTGTGTCACACTGACATAGCACGATAGTCGCTGAAGCTGCTGGTTCACAGCCAAACGATTCGTAACCTTTGCCCCGGTAGCTCAGTTGGTTAGAGCGCTGGCCTGTACTGGTCTCCCCTGTCCTGGACAGGGTTCGAGTCGCTTCGCGCGCTCGCATTTAGCCCCCGGCTGGGAGGGTCAGTTGGCAGTTGGCCCGATAAGGCCGAGCTACCGGGCGGCCGTGTCGGTGCATTGACGGCACGTTAAACTTGCGGTCAAAATTCTGCCGTTGAACTGGAATTAATGGATCGGGTGGTATGGCCAGGGTTCACGCAAGCAAACTCTGCTTACCAATAGGACCCTGGTTCATAAAGCCACCCCAGCAAGAACACGGATTAAATTGATATAAGAAACCCTGCAGTGCTGGATCGGCTCGAGTGCCGTTCGCAAGGACAAACCAACTTCCGCTCTATTCAGAAATACATCGAACACTCCCTTTAAACACACCAAGTCGTGGCCTTGCTCTACGGTACGTGACTGATCGTCGGGGCGAGCACGGGTGTAAGGGTCAAGTGCCCGCGATATGCACACCCGGCACAGGCGATAACTGGTGCGATTGCAGCGTCTCACCAGCAACGCTATCAGCCACGCCAAATCCTGCGCCAGAGCAGCTCACACAACCACGAGCTAAAACAGACACAAAACTGGCCGGCAACATGCCTGTACCTAGACTGTTCGTGTTTGGGATCGGAGGGCACAAGGTACAATGCAAAGCTTTTGGCCGCAAGTCATCTTCACTGAAGATGGCTTGCTGATGAAAGTTTTTAATTGTGCTTTAGCCCCTTTCGATCCCGCCGTCGAACAGTATATTGGCGTGTTGCCGGTCAGCTTTGTAAGCGTTATGATGTTCATGGACAGACGCATGCACAGGACGCATGCATGCTCCTGCGAGAGGCTCACTTTCCGGAGAAGAAAAGTTGCAATGCCGATTTGCATTGTTTTGACAAAACTAAACCAATACGTGGATTTTCTGTCAGATACTTTGGATATCACCGCATCACCACAGACGAACTTTCTCAATTACTCGAAGAAACATTTTATCAGTTGCTTTAGGAATGCGTGCGGGTATGGTGCTGTGGAGATGGAAGGTGTGGAACAGAGTTTCGTACCTTTTCACTTAGTTTGAATTGGTAAAACTTGTACGCCTCCAATATATCACGTCTTGCTGGGAAAAATGTGTGCTCGTGGGGAATGATAGACGTACCAGATGTACTGCCTCATCCCTACCAGAATGGAAGAAAAGATTGCCCTGATCCCCTGTCTTACCTTCTAGTGTGGGCTACATGTTACAAATGTGCACAGCTCTGCTCCCACATTTGTAACATGTAGCCCACACTAGAAGGTAAGACAGGGTATCATGGCAATCTTTTCTTCCATTCTGGTAGGGATGAGGCAGTAATAGCACCTATCATTCCCCACGAACACACACTTTTCCCAGCAAGACGTGATATATTGGAGACGTACAAGTTGTACCAATTCAAACTAAGTGAAAAGGTACGAGACTCTGTTCCACTTTCCTTTTCTTTTTCTTTTGCACTTTTCAACAGTTCGGTGTCTTGTGACTGGAAATCCGGGCAAGACACTGCGTAGTCCCCTCTCCTTGTTCCGAACAAGTTTGCTTCCCGATTCGGGCAAAAGCGTAATGCCCAGTATTCCTGAGACGAGCAAGGGCTACTGATTTTCGTGCTCCGGAATGCATCGAATGATTCGACCATCGTGAATGCCTTCCCATCGTGAACCGACAAGTGTTCCGCATTGCCGTCAGGAGCGGCTCGCACCAATCACTCACCTCTCAACCTTTTCCACCCAGAACACGACGAACTTCTTGACCTCCTCCAGGCGCGCGCCCGTGGCACGCTCGTGCATCCTGGCGCTGAACAGCAGCACCCGACTGCCCGTCTTGTCCCAGCCGCGTGTGCACAGCACGCCCTTATTGAACAGCGTGTTGTCCACAGAGTTCAGCGTCATGCCTGCCAGACGGAGCACACAGCATACCGTCATACGGGGTGCACATACCTGTCAGACGGGGTACACAACACAGCATACCGTCATACGGGGTGCACATACCAGTCAGACGGGGTACACAACACAGCATACCGTCATACGGGGTGCACATACCTGTCAGACGGGGTACACAACATCCTGCCAGACAGAGCACACAGCATACCGTCATACGGGGTGCATACACCTGTCAGACGGAGTACACGACGTCCCGTCAGACGGGGTACACACACCTGTCAAACGGAGTACACAACATCCAGTCATACGAGGTACACACACCTGTCAGACAGAGTACACTACATCCCGTCAGACCGGGTACACACACCTGTCAAACGGAGTACACAAGAGACCGTCAGACGGGGTATACACACCTGTCAGACGGGGTACACAACAGACCGTCAGACGGAATGAACAGCATATCGTCAGACGGGGTACACACACCTGTCAGACGGTGTACACAACATCCCGTCAGACGGGGTACACACACACCTGTCAGACGGAGTACACATCCCGTCAGACGGGGTACACACACCTGTCAAGACGGAGTACACACACCTGTCAGACGGAGTACACGACGTCCCGCCAGACGGGGTACACACACCTGTCAGACTGAGTACACGACATCCCGTCAGACTGGGTACACACACCTGCCAGACGGAGTACACGACATCCCGTCATACGGGGTACACACACCTGTCAGACGGAGTACACGACGTCCCGTCAGACGGGGTACACACACACCTGTCAGACGGAGTACACGACGTCCCGTCAGACGGGGTACACACAACTGTCAGACGGAGTACACGACGTCCCGTCAGACGGGGTACACACACCTGTCAGACGGAGTACACGACATCCCGTCAGACGGGGTACACACACCTGTCAGACGGAGTACACGACATCCCGTCAGACGGGGTACACACACCTGTCAGACGGAGTACACGACGTCCCGTCAGACGGGGTACACACAACTGTCAGACGGTGTACACGACGTCCCGTCAGACGGGGTACACACACCTGTCAGACGGAGTACACGACATCCCGCTAAACGGAATGAACAGCATACCGTCAGACGGAGTACACACACACCTGTCAAACGGAGTACACAACATCCAGTCAGACGGGGTACGCAAGTCTGCCAGGCAGAGTACACAACATCCCATCAGACGGGGTGCACAAACCTGTCAGAAGGGGGTACAAAACATCCTTTTTAGACAAGGCACACAACATTCAGATCAGACAGAGTACACAACATCCAGGTCAGACCGAGTACACAACATCCAGGTCAGACAGAGTACAAAACACCCAGATCAGACGGAGTACACCAAGCTTCCAGAAAGCGTGCAAAATGTTCCGCAATGTAAAGCATAATGTTTTCAGGCGGTAAGCCGACTAGTCACTAACAACTGCAGAATGAATGACGTACACAATGAACATTAAATTATAACATCGTAAAACTTACTGAATGAGCCCTTAATATATCTGCTTAATGTAGGCATTTGGCATGGAACAGTCCCCACCAACCATAGTGGTGCGAGTAACGGCCTGCAATTTGCCGACATACTCGATTCGAACTGGTGATTGCAAATGGCTGAATTTGAGGTTCAGTCTCAAGTTCGAAGTTCGAGTTCCGTGTTCAAGTTCGAAGTTCCGTGTCATGTCGTCGTGTCGTGTGGTGTCATATCGTGTCATTCCGTGTCTCATCGTGTCATGTCGTGTCTGGGCGATGACTGACCGTTGGTGTTCATCTCTTTGCGGAACTTGGCTGAATCCAGCATGAAGTTGAAGGACTGGTCCATATCCATGTCCCCGTGCGCAAGGAACCTTTTGCACCAGAAAGGGTCGGTGCGGGCCCGACGCACGTCCGCCGGGTCAACGCTGTCTGCAAAGGTGAGTCACTCGATCAGGTCAGGTCAGGTCACCAGCTAAATGGCTGCAGCATATCAGGACGTGAACACACCCTGTCACACCCTGGAATATACCTTCATTCTCTGTCACACTCCATCGCCCACCGTCACCCACTGACACACCTTGGGTTCTTTTACGACGCATTCAACCGCTAGGTCATATAGCGTCGCCAATCTCTCACGCCGATTGGTCGCGGGTGGACTCGGTAAATGCAGTCAGTTGCGAGATTCGAACCCACAATCTTGCAATCAAGAGTCCGACGCTCCACCAACTGAGCTACCCCCCCCCCACCCACTGACACACCCTGGCACATACTAACACAACCGGCACACACGATATTGCATGCCACACGATATGCAACCCAACACACATTGACACACCCAGACGGCAACCCAACACACACTGACACACCCAGACAATACCTCGACACAGACCGATATATACTGACAACATCTTAGCACATACTGACACACCCAGGCAGTATCTTGACACATACTGACACACCAATGTGGCATCGTGACACATACTGACAAACTGGTGCAGTATCGTGATACATACTGACACACCCAGACGCGTACTGATGCACATTGAGTAACACATATACACACTGACACACAGACATACATAGCCAGGCCCATGAGCCGCACTGACACACAGACATACATAGCCAGGCCCATGAGCCGCACTGACACACAGACATACATAGCCAGGCTCATGAGCCGCACTGACACACAGACATACATAGCCAGGCCCATGAGCCGCACTGACACACAGACATACATAGCCAGGCTCATGAGCCGCACTGACACACAGACATACATAGCCAGGCTCATGAGCCGCACTGACACACAGACATACATAGTCAGCCTCATGAGCCGCACTGACACACAGACATACATAGCCAGGCTCATGAGCCGCACTGACATACAGACATACATAGTCAGGCTCATGAGCCGCACTGACACACAGACATACATAGCCAGGCTCATGAGCCGCACTGACACACAGACATACATAGCCAGGCTCATGAGCCGCACTGACACACAGACATACATAGTCAGCCTCATGAGCCGCACTGACATACAGACATACATAGCCAGGACCATGAGCAGCACTGACACACCGTCCCGCCCAGAATGCCCCCGACACATAATGTCATACCCGGATATCTGAGCGTGCTCAGAGACATCGGGAACGCGACCCTCACCGTGACCTTACTGACAAGGTGACCCCGCCGCTGGCGGAGCCGATAACACCCGGAGGAGGGGGTGCCGGCGCGGGATGGCAGCGATAGGCGACGCGTCGCCGGAGGTGCGGCCAGTACTGGTGTGGCGCGCCGCTCGCTCGCGTGCGAGGTGTGGTGGCTGGAATGTCGTCCGGTGCGTGACAAATCGACCGCCGAGAGAGAAAGAAAACCACGCGTTTGAGCACCCTGCCACCCGCTTAGTCCTGTAGCCTGACTGCACGGAAAGAAGATGGGAATGATTTGCACGGAACGAAAATATTTCAGCGAACGTTATAACTACCTTCCACACTAACAAAGCGGGAAAATATAAAGAACATGTGAATTATTTTAATGAATGGTAAACCTTTAGACACGCGCCATATAGCTGCTGTCCATACTAAAAGTGTGGCAAAATGTCGATCATGTGCCATCTAAATCGGTCCCTGATCGGCTTAAGCCACTGTGGGCGACTTTACCAGACTCGCCATGGCCGCCGTCATTGGGCCGGTGGTGGTCGCTCTGGCGACTGTGCCACCCGCGCTGTACCGCAGAAGTGACCAAACGACAAGAAGAAAATGTACGCCGATGTCTTCTGGTAGACTGAATCATGGCGCTTAGCAAACGGCGAGCGTGTTGATGTCGAACCAAAACGGCCATTGTGGGTTCTTGACTTGTTACATCAGCTACCATCTAAAATGCTTCCTGAAGTTATGAGCCAGATTAAAAATTAGCCTATATATATATATATATATATATATCTATATATCTCATACATACATACATACATATATATATATATATATATATATATATATATATATATATATATATATATATATACATATATATATATATATATATATATATATATATATATATATATATATATATATATATATATGTGTGTGTGTGTGTATATATATGACCGTGAGCTACGATACAGTTTGCTACACGTTTATGAGATGAAGATTTAAGACGATTCAAGGGATGGCGCCATTATATTACGGCTGTCCAAAACCGCGCGTGTGCGTCCCAGCAGCAGACACACTCCAGACCGAGCAGCAGCCACCCCATAGTCACTCAATGCCCACAGCAACAGGTCAGGTGTGCCGTGTCTCTGGGATCGCCGGTGTTTGTAAACCGTCCAACCGTGGGGGAGGTGACGGTTTACAGTTCAGGGGTGGCGCAAACACGTTTCACGCTCGTGTGCTACTCGCGACCAGGAGAGGCAAGGCGAACCCATGCACGAGTCCCCTGGAAGTTCAGTTTACGTGGGAACAAACACCCAGTAGAAGCTTGTTTCGACCTTCTTGAGCAGAGTTGCGACTTTCTGAACTGGCGTCCGTGAAATGTGACTGCATTCAAATGCATCAGTTCGCCCAATTCTTGCAGCATCATTTATACATTATCATGGACACGTTATAACAACGCCATGCTGGTATTTATTACATACTGTGTTCTGATTTCGTACTCTTTATCTGCAAGATTGTTGGTTTTTAGACATAGTTGGTTTTAACGTCCTCAGTTCTATCTTCCAGTCAATGAAGAATTAATTCCAAGACATTGCCGTGCACAAACACAATATGGCAGGAGCAAAAACTTCCATACGAGTATGATTGCTCCGATATTTAGTCATATTTCGTTGATAGAATTTCGCCTTCTGGGGGAGAATTGCTAATTGGGCGAAAAGACGCGAACAAAACATTAGATACCTGTTCATACAAGCACTTCGTCACCGAAAAATACGGCGATATAATGCATGCTGTGTCCACATATTCGATGTAATGCACTTGTTCTGCTCCTTCTTTAGACCACACCTCATCCGGGCAGAAGTCCCACAGGATTACTCCTTAACGTTTTGGTGGTGTATGTCCACCGAGAAAAGGCTCGGCGGGGTCGGGATGGCGGGGTGGGGATGGCCGGGTGGTTAAGGTGTTGAGCTCTGGGCACCAAAGGCCCCGGGTTCAACATTCGCACCACTCAGGACATTTCCAAATCCCGTGGCCCACCGGCGAAACAGTGTGGGCGGCGCCATTAGCCGTGATCGTGCATAAAGTGCGTCGTAAAACACCTAAAAACAAGAAAAGGCTCGGCACATACAACTAGCTCTCCTCAGCACAAAGCCCTGTTCCGATAAGCCACCCCAGCAACAATTCGGCCTAATTTTGCTTAATAAAAAGCATACAGGTGTCTGATCTGAAGTCTCACGTCTGGATTGGACTGTGGCCCTACGACGCACTCGGCAGCTGAGGCCATATGGCATCGCCTGCTTCTCTCCATGGCAGGAAGGGCGGGCATCACGCGGAATCGAACCCCGTATTTCTGGTGTGCCAGACGCTCAGTTTAATCACTGAGCTGCCGACGACCAAGTCTCACGTCTGAAGTGAAGTGGACAGCTTTGCATTATCCTCCGCTGCAGCTCAAGCCATTCAGATGTAAACCCACTGCTTGGGACAGCCAGCTCCATGTTATTGTGAAGTAACTGCACCCACTTGATAAATGTCTGACCAAAACTAAAACGTTGCAGAATCTGAAAGAGATAACTATGTTGTATGATATTGAAAGCTGCTTGAACGTCCAGCGCAATTACAATACCAAACATTTTATATTTGCTAGCATAGTCCATCGTGCCATGGATAATCCACAAGTTGTCACGGATGTCTGTTCTTGTAATGAAGTCAACCTGGTCAGGATTTACTATTGTATTCATGACGGTGCTTAATCCCTTAGCCAACAATATGGCGATTATTTTAGAAACGACATCGAGCAGACAAATACGCTGCTTTTTTCAACGCTGTTTTTGATCCCCATCTTTCGGAATAAGCGTCAGAACATGCCTACGTTGTGAATAAAAAGCTTGCCGTTCTCAAATGCATCGTTGATAAACATTATCATGACTTCAACGAATTCATCTGAAAATAGCATAATGCACTCATTCTAAAAATCTGGCACAGGGGACGATTTATTGCAATTCATTTTGTTTATATCTAGCAGCCCTGCATTGCATAGCAGCATCGTATGCAGATTTGCAAGATAAACTTTGCAGATATGGAGCATTTCCTTTTCCTCCGAATTAGCTCCTGTTCGCTGTGCTCTACAAGATGTACGGCCGTCCCAAAAATACGTCCACGTAGATAACAACGATTTGGTCGGCCTTTTGCCCTACTCCAACCAGTTTACATTTGGCCAGATCACTGCACGTTATATGGTAGGGTCTCCGTTATAAGTCCACTTTCTCCTAGTCACCTCTGCGAACAACACCAATGTGCGGATAAGAAATAGGGTGCTTAGGTTCGCTGACGACATAAATCGATATGAATGTGTAAAAATAGTGATCATTCTAGCTAGACTTAGAGCACGTAAAAAGTGGACTGATAAATGGCAGATGCCTTTCAACTATGGTAAGTGTAAGTTGATATAGCTGGGGTCTGAAGGTAAGACAATAAGATACAATGAGAAGTGCACCTCGGTGCAGTGTCACGAGGTGCACTTGGCGTGTGTGTTTTTGTGGCTTTTGTAGGAAAATGTTCACTGTTGAGGAAGGCCCGTCGCCGAAATATATAGTGTAAATTTGAATCTATTTCTTTGTTTTAATATGACCATAAGGTTATTTCACGCCTTTTTCTCACTCATAATCATGCTCAATGCAGCACTGCACCTAATCAAACAAGCAAAATCATCATCTAACCGCCGCGCAGTGCTAATACGAACCTTACAAAATGCTGAAAAACAAGCCAAGTGTAGTGAAAGAAAATACTTCCTCCTCAGCTGTAGACAAGCACAGCTGACACCTCGTTTTATTAGAGCCTTAATATCAAGAAAAAATGTAAAATGAAGGCGATTTACGGTGCAGTGTTACGAGGTGCACTTGGCGTGTGTTTTTGTGGCTTTTGTAGCAAAATGTGCACTGTTGATGAAGACCCATGGCCGAATCATATACAGTGCAAATTTGAATCTATTTCTTTGTTTTAATATGAGCATAAGGTTATTTAACGCCTTTTTCTCACTCATAATCATGCTCAATGCAGCACTGCACCTAATCAAACAAGCAGAATCATCATCTGACCGCCGCGCAGTGCTAATACGAACCTTACAAAATGCTGAAAAACAAGCCAAGTGTAGTGAGAGAAAATACTTCCTCCTCAGCTGTAGATAAGCACAGCTAACACCTCGTTTTATTAGAGACTTAATATCAAGAAGAAATGTTAAATGAAGGCGATTTACGGTGCAGTGTCATGAGGTGAACTTGGCGTGTGCTTTTGTGGCTTTTGTAGCAAAATGTTCACTGTTGAGGAAGGCCCGTGGCCGAAATATATACAGTGTGAATTTGGATCTATTTCTTTGTTTTAATATGAGCATAAGGTTATTTTACGCCTTTTTCTCACAATGAGAAGTAGTGAACTGAATGCCATTGAAGAGGAAACATATTTAAGCGTGTTAGTTTCAAAGGACCTTAAAGCAGAAAAAAGCAATGTAACCCATCTAGGAACAGTGCAGTTGGAATGATAGGATCGTTACTAGTTGTAAATGTAAAATCGAGGAAGTTATGAACAATTGCACTTTGCCTATGTACGATCCGACTCCGCTTGTAATATTGTATACAATATGGAGCCTTTCCTTAGATAATAATATAGTCATGTAAGAAAGAGCTCAGCGCAAAACTACTAGGGTTATCAGTGGACTGAGCAATTTTAGAATGTGGGGAGAGGCTTATGGCATTAGATATGTACTCACTCAAGTATGGGAGATTAAGAAGTGGTATGTTTACGATGCTTAATAGAGGAAATGGTTAAATAACGTCAATCTGACTGACGCTCTCCCAGTTAGTGAATGACACAGGGATCACCAATTCAGGGTTAGACAAGTCAATGTATGGACTGTCAAACGTCAACAAGTTTTCAGTCCAAGAGTGGCTGATGAATGCAATGAGTTGCCTGGCAATGTGGTGGTGAGTCCCTCATTAAATGCATCTAAACGCAGGGTGGATCATTCTGTTGTTCAATAATCTTAGTTTTAATTTTAAGTTGTGCATTCGGGAAATAGGAATGGGGTGAATGGGGTGTAATTGATGCTAGTAGGTGTCTCAGATCATGCGCATAAATGGACAGATCTGATAGCGACAGGCGCACTTGACCAGTGGATTAAGAACCGGACTGTGGTGCTAAAGAGATTGGCAATGCTAGCACAACAGGGCAGATAGCTTTTTACAAACTATCTGCTTGAGTACTGCTTGGGTCCGCATTGCGCTCGATTACTGCAGCATTATCTGGGCAGGGGCCGGCAAAGTTCATATGCATAAAGTTGAGATAGTACAACACAAATTCTTTATGTGGCTGAATGCACACCCTGTTTCACAAGCTGCCTTCCACTCGCTGTCGCACTCGAGCTTGCTGCATTATTTAGAATGAACACGTTAAAGGCACGCAGGGCACAACATTTCTACATGCGTGTTGCAACATTGCAACACATATGACTTCAAGTACATCATCCGCAATGTGTACTACTATAGGATTGATAAGACTTCTTGCTAATTTCATTCTCACTGTCTACGGTGGTGCATGTGCACGACGAATGCCATGCCGGGTAGGTGGCCAGTGGTAAAATCCGGATGAGTATACTGTACGATATGACCACCGATGTTTTACATAATACGTCGGATGGAATGACCTCTACTTGGATACCTCGGTATGACTGCCTACGTTATGGGCGCTGCAAGACCTCTGCAGCCGATGTGCCCCCAATCCCCAATAACTAACCAACTCTACGGTAGTGCGAATCCTTCGCCACCTTTCCCTCTTCCACGTGTCCTATCTGCGCGTGTACATTGTGAGGGGTGGCCTACGTGAGACAGTGTCGAGCGGTAAACGAATATCCTGGAACGTGCCCGGGTGCTGAATTTTTCCGTGCATACTTCCTGAACGTTCCGGAGAAGCGTGACGAAATATGCGCTTACTCTCTGGTAATACTGATACTTACATGTGTCAGTGTACTGAAGCCAGTGGCGTAGCCAGGGGCGAAGGCGGCTGCCGACCCCCCGTCCCTGGGGAGTCCGAGGGGGCCCGCAAGGGCCCCTGGGCCGACGTTAGGGGCCCCTGACCTGATGGACGGCCCAAACTTTTGAAATGTGGTCTCCGGCCTGCCGGAAAAGGCCCTGGGTCATCACAGAGGGTCCCCCCAGGCAGCGGATGGGGGACTAGATGCCGGAGAGGGGAGAGGAGACGGCCTCGAGCCGCCAGAAAGGGCCCTCGGGCCGACGGATGGGGCCCAAACCGTACAAGGGCCCCTGACCTGATGGAGGGGCTCAAGCTGTTGAAAGAGGGCCTCCAGCTTGACAGAGAAGGTCCTGGATCGTCAAGGAGGGGCCCTGCGCCGACCAAGGGGCCCCTAGCCGCTGGAGGACCTTGAACTGTCGGAGAGGGTCCAGAGCCGGCATGAAGGTCCCCTGGACCGACGGTTCTCCAACATGTGAACAACTTGGTAGCAAGTCATGCCCACTCATCGTGTGCCAGTCGGGATCAGTTAAAGTTCATTCTTGATAACCGTGACCCTACTCGACGTACCTTGACCTGTAATATATAGCTCTAGAAATAGCAAAGGCCATTACTTGTCCGCCTCGGGTCGAGATGCCAACAAAATTGGCTGCCGCGTGACAGAAATGTGGTTTTGTTCTGATTTGAGCCCTCAACCTCCTCACCTTTCAAGGCAAGGCAGATCAGGCAAGGCAGATCCTGAAATACACCCTTCCATATAAGGCAAGCCACCAGGGATATCATCTTGTATATGCCAAGGGGAGCCACTGGTCTCCCTCAATCAGTGATCTGGCCTCCTTAATCATCGATTTGACTTCCATTCCTCATCGACTTGCCCCCTCCCCATAATCAGGTCAAAGCTTAACCGTTGGACCTATGGGCGTACACTGGATACAGATGGTTTTCGGTGCAGCTTTGGCATGAAAAAGGTTATTTGGCGTCTCCCAACCAAGCAACTTCATAGGGTGACACCTATGCAGGGGTGTTGTTTACTTTTGTGGTGGCAAGTGTCCCCTCAATGTTGACCGTGCCCACCCTCCCCGACACAATTTCAACTTTTAATATGAAACCCTATATGCAGTGTGCTCCCCTAATATATTTGGGCTTACCCATAGTTTTCATTCATTGTGCCCCCCCCCCACAATTTTTTTTCTCTCAGAAATCAACGCCTGTGCACCCATGCATAGGTGTGCAGAATAAATTGGTGGTGTCGATATTTCGTTCCCAATGCTTGTAAAATAGATTGGAGTTGATCAGCTTCCCCAAGGCGAACTATCAAGCAGGTACTTGATAAATACATTAAAAGGGCCGTCGTTAGGCAGTTGAATTGCAAAGAGATCCACTTTTATGGGAACCGGAGAGGTCCTGACCCCGAACATAGTGATATCAAGCTCCTGGACACGTAAAGGAACTCTCAAAAGCTGTGCGATTTGACTCAAATTACTGCCACGTAAAGGCAGCGGTGAGGGAGAAACATCCAAATCATTGCCTGTGATGCTCTCAAACACTGGAACGTCGTATGAATCCGATCGACACTGGCCAGAATAATATTGGCAACATTGGCAACACTGTTGTCTCACCCTTGACGTCATCCTGTTGGACCCGCTGTAGGAAGCGCTGTCGGAGCACGTCCGCGTCCTCGTCTGAAACGTCATCGACAGAGTAGACGGTAGGTTCCGGCATGGTCGCACGGACCGGCCGCCAGCGCAGCGACAACCCGCCTCCGCCGCACCGACAGTCGGCACCTCGCGCCCCCGCACCGCCGACGAGCGGGCTGTCGCTGCTCACACGGCGGCAGTTCTCGACCGCGCGGCGCACGTGACCGTCACCATGGCGACCGGGCAGGCCGCGCGCCGATTGGCTGATAGTGTGGGAGCACTCCCCAGCGGGGTTTGTACGCCTTAAGTCGGTAACTCGTGGCATTTGCGGGGGGTAGTCAGGGGAGGTCCGCCCATTAAATCACTTTAGGCAGTCTCACCTGAGTAGAGCTGGAAAGTAATTTTATGTATTATTTTCGTACAAGATGATGCTTTAATCCGCTGGAAAATAGCAAAATTACAAAAGCTGGACACAAAAATGCACATTTAACCCGTGATTATTGTGAACATTTATGTTCACATTTACATATTTAAAACAGCTATACCACTAGTCTGAAACACTCACGAATAAGGCAAGCCTCTACCAGACATCGCCTTATATTGTACTTTCGTTTCATAACAAGCGCGGGGTACGCGGTATTCACGGGGGCGAGTGGTCTAGGGGTAAGATGCTCATCTCACAATCGAAAGATTGTGGGTTCGAGTCTCACCGTCGCTACCCTTCGCCCGCGACCAATCGGCGTGAGAGATTGGCGACGCTATATGACTCGACGGTCAACGTGTCGTAAAACCAATAACCAACCAGCATTCGCAGACGAATGGAAGTGTTTATTTGAGGTGCATTGTGCTCTCAATGGAAATTGTTGTGAAGGCTACTTTCGAGCAATATCGGAGTAAGTTTCACGCACAATGGTCCCATTGATTCGTGAAATTAAAGGAGTGTGAGACATTGTGGGATAGGAGCAAGTTATTTACCTGCTTAGACGGGTACGAGAGGTTGCAAATTCTAGGACCGTAAGCCCAACTACTGAAAAAGCCTGTTCCTGACCGGTGGGCTCCAAGACAGCTTTCGTGTGATGTTTCGACAGCTCTGTAATTTGCATGCATTAACATAGAGCATTCCGGAAGAACATCTCAACTACGCTCCTCCTCAAAACAGCCTGATTTAGAGCAAAATTGGTCTTCAATCACAATTTATGCGAACACTATTTCCATTTTACGCCACAATGTTGTTCTAAGCTCATTCTTAGGCATCCAGCTTGCCAAAATCCTAAGAGTTTAAAATTGATGACATTTGCATTTTGCTTGGCCGAATAAATATGCATTAGAAGACCTGAATCCAATCTTTGGTAAACAAATGTTTTTTTGCGTACTCTGATGTGATTTGACTGCATTTGGCACCAATGGGGTCTGAAAGCTACGATTTGGCCACCAGGGCGGCGCTGTACGCAATGGTCACCCGACGAGGAGGCGTCGGCCATCTTTGCTGTGCATTTTGCGTGGGGTCGCCGGGAGTCGGTGTTGGCATGTGGCTTTTATTAGGGTTGCAAGTCATTTAGGCCAAAGGATTTCGGAAATATTGTTTTGAAGAAAAGTTGTTCATGGGTTACAGTGTGCCAGGAACTCGCCAATTATCGGACTCTGGCCACCAGCTTGGGTAGAACAAACGCGTCTGAGCTGGCAAGTGCTTTGCTATTGACTGCACGTTACGGTGGTAGCTACTAGGCGCAATTATGGACTTGAATAGTGATAGGGATTTTTATGGGAGTTTCACAACACCTCAACTTTCAAGCTTATTAAGGGAAAGGCATGCATCCACAAAGGGCAGGAAGGAAGAGCTGGTCCAGAGGTAAGAGATCTCTACCCACCTACTGTAAAAAATGCATGTGCTGGCTTTTGGTGAGATTTGTTGGGTGAGTGTGGGGTGTGGGTGTTGTGTATGCATGGGTACATGTGATATGTGCATCTGTGTGTGTGTTTGTGTGGGTGATTTTCCTTATTCTCTTTTTACTAACGACTCTAATCTGAATCAACAGGACTGAGATAAGGAAAGGGTAATGTTTTGTTATAATCGGACCAACTTTTGGCGTAATTTTTACCCGACAATAGGTACTTAAGGTAAGGTACGGTAGCAGCATGTGGGACCCACAAGAGATGTGGGCCCCTGGGAGTCAGTGCCCCAAGCAGTGCAGGCTCCCTGAGAGGTGGGTGTGGGCCCCTAATGGGGCCCATATGAACAACTACCTTGGTAAGGTACCTAGCTCTAGGTGACCAGATACCCACTGCCCAACCTAACCTGCAATGCAATTTTGGTGAAATTAATTTGACTGAACATAACTTATGGGTGGAACTCAAATTATTAGTTTCAAATTAAGTAGGCTAACAATCCAATCTTAGCATGTTAGGTATTAGCCATGACAAATTCCTGGCTATGGTTGGGGATGGGGAGGGGGTGGTGCAGATTGGAGTCAATTTCTCACCCTTGGTGTGGATTGGTGCTATTTTCACTGTGGGCTGATGTGCCCAGTGACCTTGTGCCATACTTTACGGTCTGGACAATAGATAGGTACTTACCTTGGTACCTAATGTGCCTAGGTACCTTACCAGTGCTTTCCTAAATGGTTCCCACTACGTCTTTTACAGAAAGGCAGTCAAACAATAGTTGTTTTTCAAATCAATTTTCTGCCTTCTTACCTTGCAGTCTGCTGGAAACCTGATAGATGGATCACGTTTATGGCAGCCGGGAACCGCACATACACCCATACTTCTGGCTTGCTTCTCTTAATTTCTAGCGCACTAATGGTAAATATTCCAGCAAACTAGACGTGTCTGAAGTACATTCAACATAATTAAATACACGCAAACAACATACGCTGCTTACAAAATGTACAATAGGCTTTTTAAATATAAAGATTCTGCCCTCCCTAACCCACAAAACATAGCGCTTTAGGTTCGCCAATGAAGGCTGGGTGACCATTGACTCTCAGCGCCATCTACATCTTTATCAACTTTCAGATCCCATTCTTTCGAGGAATGAAAACTTCTAGATATCAGAAATTGAAATTTAAGTACAGCAAATATATAGCATAAGCCCCTAGGTCAATGTTTGGTCAAAAACTGGCTTTCTGACGTTTTCTGATGTGATTTAAATGAATGCGATATTTAATTTATTGGGGAAATAAAAACCTTTGGAGATATAAGAACTTCAATTGGAAGCACTTATATCTCAATAATCAGTGATGTCACCAAGGAATGAACCTCAAAATCAGTATAAAAAGCCTAGGACACGAGAGAACATACTTTGGCAATGCAGATACATATTATCCCATTAAAAATATGGAAAATGATATAGAAATTGGCGTTTTAGGTGAGAAGATAAACCATGAATCATTTAAACGTATAGAAGAAAAACCGTTATCATTATGCTTTAAGGAATTCATAGCACACATTTTACTTATGTGCATGGGTGTAACCACTGGGGGTGGGCGACTTCGGGGTGGGAGGACATGTCCCCCCCCCCCCCAATTTCTGAAGTTGCGATTTGTTCTCCTCAATTTTCTCCGTGTCCCCAAGCCTCAGCTACTTGAGTATGATCGTCGCAAAATTCTACTTAATCATTTATAAAGTGAAAATATATATGCAAGAGAATAACCAAAAGTACTAGAAGCCGATCTAGCCAATCAACGGGCTTCACAGGCTATCTGTCGTCACAAAATCTACGAATGGTAAATCAGCAAACGTATAAATTTCTGCTTCCATAACATTTTTGAATAACATGAACCTTGACCATAGTTGTGTTTTCGCTTGGGTGCAAAATTGTGCCTTGCGAGGAAGCAATTTGCATTATAGCAAGGCTTTGTAGTCTTAGGTTGCATTCCCCTGCGCATATATTGATATATCTTGAACAAACGTGACTCCGGGTGTCCTTGGGTATCTTCAAGATCATGGAGGTGAGTCATGGGCAGCCTTAAGCAGGTACGTCAAGTTCATAACGTCGTATCCGTATTCAGCGACGTGTTCGCCAGAGGCGTATTTGTATTGGCATCGGCATTCAGCGACGGGTTTATGATCGTTCGAATGAATTACCACAAATGCTTCTGCTTGCACTGAACACGCTGGAAGCAACTAAATAGGTTTCACATGACCACTTTAACGGTCAAGGTCCAACGCAAACCGGTTTTTTCGGTTGTCTCCAATTTTTTTGGTCGTTTTCACCCAAACCTGTCCAAATCTGGTATCAAGCAATAGCCTGTGGTGAACCACTGTGTAACATTTCAAACCGATACATGTCAAGGTCAACCTTCTAGGTCAAAGGTTAGCTTGATTTATTAGATGGCAATATTGAAACGATATCCGCCGAACGCGACGTTCGGTTGCTATCGCATACATTTCCATCAAATGGGCTTCATTCGACGTGGCTAGTTATGTGGTATCAGAAAGTTACGCATTCGAATTCTTTTTCAAGAGCAAAGGCCAAGCTGATCATCCGGTCTGCTCGATTTTGTTTTCGTTTTAGCTCAAACCCATCCAAATCTGGTATCAAGCAATAACCAGTGGTTAACACTCGAGTAACGTTTCAAACCGGGACAAGTCAGGGTCAAAGGTTTGATTAAGTTCTTCGATGACCTCGCGTTTCGTCGCTATGGCTTCAATTTGTAAAAAAAAACGGATGTCATTCGACGTCGCTTGTTATGCGGTATCCGAAAGTTGATAAATCAAAATCATCTGGACGAGACAAAATTCAAGCGGATTTCTTCCGTCGCCTCACATTTGTTTTCGTTTTCCCCCAAGCCTACCCAGATCCACTATCAAGCGATAGCCTATGGTGAACCCTCGAGTAACATTTTGAAACCTGGATATATCAAGGTCAAACCTTAAGGTCAAAGGCTAGTTTGAAGTCTTCGAAGTTCTCGCGATTCGTCGCAATGAGTTCAAGTTGCACGAAGTGGGTGTCGTTCGACCTGGCTTGTGCCGTATTATAATGTTTTCAAATCGAATTAATTTCAAAGGTCAAAGGTCAAACCAATTTCTTTGGTCGCCTCGTATTTTTTCTTCTCCCTAACCTATCCACATCTGGTATTAAACAATAGCCCGTAGTGCACCTCGAGTAACATTTCAAACCGGAATATGTCAATGTTAAACCACAAGATTGAAGGTTAGCTCAAATTGCTCGAAGTCCTCGCGCCTCGTCGCTATGTCTTCAATTTTCATCAAGTGGGAGTCATTCGACGTGCCGTGAGGTACTCTAGCAAACTGTTCAGACATCACATTAACTTTCAAAGCCGATGGTCGAGCTCATTTCTTCGGTCGCCCCGCGTTTCTTCGTTTTCTCCCAAAGCTACATATGTTTGGTATCAGGAGATAGCCCGTGGGCAACCCTGGAGCAAAATTTCAACTCGGGACAGGCCAGGTTAAGCCTCAGGTCACGGTTAGTTTAGTTTTAATTTTAAGTCCTCGCGTCGTTTCGCCGCAATGGCTTCAACTTGCATTATGTGGGTGTCATTCGACGTGGCTTGCCGTACGGTATCAGAATGTTGATATATCAAAATATTTTCAAAGGTGTCCAAGGTCCGCTGTGTGTACAATGATTGAATGTAATATAAATATGAGGATCAAATTTGTTTTTGTTTGCAGCCGTTGTGATAGCAGGCACTCATATCCTATATGACTAGGAGCTCCCCGAAGAAATCCCGTCATAACCTGCTCGGATGGCGCTCTTATCGCCGGTTTTTAATTTACACTTCAAATATTGCTGTTCTGAGCATGTAAAATGTAAATATTTTTCAAATTGTCCGCTTTCCTCTTAATGGTTCAACGGAAGTTGTCAAATTTGGAAGAGAAGCCACACGTTAATGCGCACAATTTTATAACCAGCCGGAGTTCATAACCACGAGAGAGCAATGTTGTAATCAGGGTGGATCCAGGAATTGTCATGGGGGCATTTGTCTGGAGGGGCGCCATTTCTTTGGAGCGGCGCCACTGCGAAAGCACCTGGACTGGCCTCGACTGACCTCTGGCTGCAGAATTCGAGGGGGCGGGATGCACTCGGCCCTTCCCGAAGTGGCGCCTTTCCTTCCAAGGGGTGCCTTTCACAGGGGCGTTTCTTGCTGAAAAATTCGAGCGGGTACACTATAAGCTTTTCAGAGGGGCGCCTTTTCCGGCCTGAGGGACGCCACCTTCCACGAGGGGCCACATGCCCTCAGTGCCACACCCTTTATCCGCCCTGGTTGTCATTGCATCGAAATGTGTCCACGTATAACAGGAAAACATGGGAAAGGTAAGCAAGGAAAGCAGTATGTCCATATTTGCTACAATGAAACCATCGTCCAATATTTTATGTTTTTCCTGTTACAAGAGGGCAACGTTTAGCATACTTACAGCATAGCTCTATAGTGATGTGAAATCGGGCCCAGCACATACGACATCAAGCTAGATGTTCATGGGCAGTGATAAGGAGTGAAACTTGCTAATTTGGGCGGAACTCTTTGTCCGCAAAATATAATTTTTAACAATGCCAAATCTGCAAACCAAACTTTGAAAACGAAGTGGGACTTTTTTTCAGGGGGGGGGCTCCCTCTTGCGTGTCCAAGCTTACCGCGTCCCTGGTTTGTCCCCCCAAAAATTCGAAACCGTGGTTACACCCATGCTTATGTGTCTCTCCATGAAGCAAAACAAAGGGGTTTGGTTTGGTCAGGCTAGGTTAGGTTAAGTTTTTCTTTTTAAGTGGAAAATGATCAATTGTTTGCTTACTTTTTGAACGAATAGAGAAGGTTTATTTTCCCCTTACTCTTTCCCTTGGCTGTGCTGTTCTGTCAGCCAGTGCACTTTTTATTCGGTTTTCTTCAATTAGTGACTGGATTGACTGGATGTGGTTATTGTATAGCTTATGAAGTTGTTTCACCATCCACGTCCGTTTCTCGTTCCGAATCATGTTCCATGTGTATCTGTGTGTGGATTGCACCTTATACCTTGCTTTGATGACCTTCATAGGTAACAACCTTACAAAGAAGACCATCAACCATGAAAAATCCCACTGATCAAGTCATTGAAACTCCATTTTCTTGCCTATCACATGAAGACAAATTACATGTCATCGAGAAAGACCATGGAGGCCAGCACTGCTGTAATAAGCCCAGGTGAGTTCCATGGTTTTTAAGTGTCTGACGCATTACTTTTGGACTTTGGAACGATGTTTGCATTCATGTTTGCATATCATCTCATAGTCAGGGGCCGATCCAGGAATTGTCATGGGAAAGATGGGGGGCACATGTCCGGAGGGGTGTCACTTCGAAAGGATCTGGAGTGGCACCGGGCGGCTTTACCTTCGGGGGGGTCTCTGACTAAAAATATCGAGGGGAGGGGGGGGCGGGTGCAATCGAGCCTTCCCAGAGGGGCGCCTTTTCCCTGCTGGCGGGGTGCCACTTTCCCATGGGGGGTGGGGCACATTCCTCCAGTGCCCCATGTATCAACCCCTGTTCATAGCATATTTTGTAAATACATCCACAAATGGAGTTCACATGAAATCGAGCTATTTGAAGCGCTTGCTGACTTCATGGATGTCTGGAGGAAAACTGTTTGTAAGAATTTAACCTCGCCAACTTCGCTCTTAATGCGTGAATTAAAAGTTTGTGTATGTCCTTTCGGAGTGGCAATAGTGGTCATAGGCGCATCCGAATTGTGTATAAAAAGTGATGATAAGGTCGGTAAAGTGGTTTTGCTGGCACGAAAAAGAGCAAAATTAGCTGTGGAATTTTCTGAAACTAGAAATAATATGGGACAAATCCGAGGAGCTTTTTAGAGGGGAGGGGGGGGGGGGCGCAGTCGTGACTGTTTCTGCCTCACCCCTTTTGAATGCCTCGGACCGCCCCTGGAGATAGGTCATCGGAAGGTCGTGATTGTTGCACATGTAAACACGCAATGTTCTCGCCCAGTGACGCCCATTTGCGTCTGGCTCGGCACCGGTTGGCTTGATTCCTTTCAGAGCCACCCTCCCTTGATCTTGGGATCGTCAGTAGGCATACTCCAGCGCTTACTTATTGCTATTTTACGGTTCCCTCTCGCGTCGACCAGAGGATTCGTCCCGGGGCGGATCCGGTGGTCGGCCGGCAGCACGGCCTGCAGCAGTGGCGGATCAGTATTAAAATATTGTTTTTTTTTCATCAGGTGTGAGATGTCCAAGCGAGTCCAGTAAGATGTCTAACTTCGCCGTTGAAACGATGTCGTTTAGAATATCGTTTAAGTCTTTCAAACTAAATTTTGAAACCATAGCATGCTCGTATGTGCATATTTTTCGTTTATTTTTGGACACACCTAATATAGGAATACTTATGGTAATGACAGCGATAAGAATGTCATGCTATCAGCAAATTGTATCGAACGGCAGACCACATCATAGGTAATCTCTGTATCTGAAATAGAGTCAGGTACGATATATTTATGTATGACAATCTGCAATGGTGAGAGTAAGCATGATACTTATTCTACTTACAGACAAGACACCGCAAGCAACGAGGCATGGGGACTTCATAAACACGCATCAAGAAGCACGATGGCGATACTTCTTTGGGAAGAATGTCTCTTCAGTGCCCAGTAGGTGGTACATTCCACCCTATTTCACGAATAATTTATCACTGGCGCGGGTCCGTGCATTTTTATTTGGTGGGGAGGGGGGGGGACTTGCCTGAAGGGGCGCCATGTCTCCGGAAGGACGACACTGACTTTGAGTATTTTCTTAGTCGGAGCGTGTGGGTGGGTGGGTGGGTGGGTTGTGGGGCTGGGGGTGTACTCGACAGTTCTGCATGGACTCCTTTTCTGTTCAGAGGCGCCATTGGCTGAAAGCCGTTCAGTCAGGGGGGGGGGAGGGGAGGAAATGAGGGGTTGCACTCCAACGTCCTGAGGGGCCACTTTAATCCAGTCGAAAGGATCCCACATCGCCATCGGGGGGGAGTGCATATGTCCCCAATGGTCCCTCCCGCCTCCCTGGATCCCAATTTCCTATATGCGAGTTCTATGTGATGGAGGGAATGTGTAGGTATACGCCCTCCGTAAGTCGGACATATAGCATAGGGTTGACCCCATAGGGTTGACCTGACATAAACATAGTGCATGCAGTTGTATTTCTTTACACCATTGATTTATCAGTGTGCGTATCGATTTGTCCACGTACCACATGACTTAGACGTTTTGACGTCGCCTACGGTGACACACAGGTAGACGGCCGGACGGGTGCCCTTGAACGTAGGGCTCGCTAAACCCGCTGCTCTCCTCTAGGTCACTGACGGTCCTGAATGTCCAAAGCCCACATGAGTGTCGCCAGTGGCGGATCATGTGTCCAGGACAATATGTCGAACCATGTGCACGTGGCTGGGCACATTTTCCTTTCACCGATACATACATACACACACACACATATATATATATATATATATATATATATATATATATATATATATATATATATATATATATTCAAGAGCCTGCTGTGGAGGGGGATGGGAGGCGAGTAGAAATTGACTCAGGTGGCCACTGGCAGATGTAGTTATGCTTGTGTGGAAAGAAACCCCTGGTGAAAAACGCCATGAAATCGGAGCGGTTTCCCCATGGAGCCATCATGTCCTGCATAGTCGTTTAAAACTTTGCACTTTGTGCGTGCACACTCGCGGTTTCAATGGGGGCTGTCTGCGGTGGTCCCTCTTCACTGGGCCACCGTACCTCCCATGTGACTTTCGGCGCAGAATCTGCTTCGGCTGCTCGCGTCGGGCCCTCGTTTCAGCCCGCGTAGCGCCATCGCTTGCTCATGGTCATTTACTTCCTGGGGTGAAATCAAGCGTCCTAGAGGCGATCCCTTTCCCAATCGGAGGGACGCCGCATCTCCATGGGGGGTGGGGTGGGGGGTCAATTTCCACCATTTCCCAGTTTCCCCCTTGGATCCGCCAATGAGCTGAAGGTGTTCACTGCTATCTTACTACTTGTGTATGCCCGCGAAGTGAACCTGAGTTGCGCATAAAATGGCGGGATGCCGGATATGTGCTGCTGGCTGTCCGCCAAGGTCCCGAGTGCTGGAGCACCAGCCAAGCGAGCCGTCACCTTCGATCGTGCGGGAGCACAGGGTTTGACGTCGGGACAACAATCATGACCCTGCCGTGACGCGGCATGTTCGGACTGGTAATAGAACACCTTTCAGCGAACGTCGAACAAGCCCACAGTAAGTTCCCTCGGTGCACCCCCTACTTGCCGCTTGTTGCCCGTGCTGAGCTCTGCCGGCGCGCCGCTGCGCGCGCCCATGCCGCGTCCGAGCCGCGAGGTCTGTGCGCCGCACACGCCGGTGCCGTACCCCACCCGCGACAACTATCCGACGATCAGCGGTCACGCGCCAATCGGTCCCAACCGCAGTGCCGGCCCCTCTGATCAGCGGGGAACTGGTGACCGCGCCACAGAGTCGGGGAGTGGCCGTGCGGGTGTCGAGAGGTCGACAGCTGCTGGTCCCGAGCTGCAGCAGTTCGGACCAAGCTGCTGCGGGCGGCGGGGGACGGTGCACCAGGGTGCAGTGTCCGGGCGAGCTTCGGCTTTCGCTGGCGTATTCACATCTGAGACGGCAGAACGGGACACCGAGACATCGCGACGGCGCGACTCAGCAGCGGCGGGGAGCGTGGCTCGGCGGAAGTGACTCTCCGAGACGCGTTACCTGATCGAAGCGACCCGGCGAGACGCACGGCTCGGCGAGGCGCGTGACCGTCGAGTGACTCGGTGAGCCGCGCGACAACGTGCCGATTGTCATTCGGCGGAAGAGATTCGCCGAAGCGCGTGACAAACGACAGCGGGAGCGACTCCGCGAGTCGTGTGGCTCGGTGAAGCAGTGGCGCCATGCTGTGCGGCGTGCGGGCCGGCGGCGGCTGGCGAGCAGCGCGCGCACGGCCGCGATCGTGGCGCGCGAGGAGCGCTTCGGCGCGGCCAACTATGCGCCGCTGCCGGTGGCGCACGGCCGAGCGGCGCTCGTCTGGGACGTGAACGGCAAGCGGTATTTCGACTTCCTGTCGGCGTACTCGGCCGTCAACCAGGACCGCTGCCACCCGCGCATCGTCGGCGCGTTCGTCGAGCAGGCCGACCGGCTGACGCTGACGTCACGCGCCTTCCACAACGACGCGCTCGGCGCGTGCGAAGAGGTCGCCGCGTGGCTGTTCGGCTTCGACAGGCTGCTGCCGATGAACACGGGCGTGGAGCTGGCGCGTAAGTGGGCCCACACGCGCACGGGCGTGCCGGACGGCCGGGCGCGAGTCGTGTTCTGCGCAAACAACCTCTGGGGCAGGCGCCGGCGGCCGTCCCGTCCAGCACGGACCCTGTGGCGTACCGCCACTACGGCCCGCTCACGCCCGGCTTCGACGCGTGATCCCGTACACGACCTGGCCGCGCTGGTCGGCCGCGTGCGCCGACCCGCACGTGGCCGCGTTCATGGCGGAGCCGATCCAGGGCGAGGCGGGCGTGGTGGTGCCTGACGACGGCCACCTGCGCGGCGTACGCAACATCTGCACGCGCCGCGACGTGCCGTGGATCGCCGACGAGGTGCGGACGCGAGCCTGGGCCGCACCGGCCGCCGACTGGCATGCGACCGCGAGCACGTGCGGCCCGACGTCCTCGTGCTGGGCGAGGCGCTGTCGGGCGGCGTGCCCGGCCGACGGCCGCGTGATGACGTGCGTCCGGCCCGGCCCGGCACGGCTCCACCTACGGCGGCGGCCCGCCGTGCCGCGTGGCGCTGGCGGCGCTGCGCGTGCTCGAGGACGGGCGGCTGGCGGACCGCGCCGGCCGGCTGCTGCGGCGGCGGCTGGCGCGGCCGGGGTCTACTGAACGAGCTGGTCACGTCCGACCGGCTGGACGTCCGGCGGCTGTGCCTCCGGCTGGCCGACAACGGTGTGCTGGCCACGCCCACGCACGGTCGCGTGGTGCGGCCCGCGCTCCGCTGGTCATCACTGAGCAGCAGCTGCTGCGGTGCGCCGACATCATCGCCGACACGGTTGCCGCCACATAGGCTATGGTGGCGCCATCTGAACTAGATCGAGAGTCAATAGGCGTCGCTAGTAGTGACACCACCACGCACGGTGTGCTACACGAGCGAAAAGTCTCTCCTTTCGGAGAGGCGCCTGAATGCCCTGAACGCTCGCGAAGTATCCTGGGCTCCACCAGCACTTGACTTGGACAGGGATAGATTGTCCCCAGTGTTTTTGAAGTTCAATGTTGCGTCTATGGGCGGTGAATTGCGTTCAAATCTCCAATATTTTCGCACATCATTGAAGTGTGGCAGAGCCAGTAACCGAATCAGTATGGAAACTGGACCACATACGTAGGTAGCCATCATCATCTTAATTCTCCACACATCAAAGTGTGAAATTTCCAGTCAAGTGTGGGGCGCTTTCACGCTTGCACGACGGAAATTTGTCGCCCAGTCCTCGCCATTCTATATGGTCTGCTTAGTGGACGGAAATTAGGCGGGTGTCTATCGAAAACAGGATGCCCGTTAAGTCATAAATACTTGAGTCGGCATACTACTTCCAGTGAAATGAATAAGGAAGGCTCGGGTAAACTGGCCACCGTCAAGGAACAGGCATGCAAGTAATATGGATTGCAAAGCGGTTTTTCTTGTTACAGAACACAACGCTACATTTGTTAGACATGAATATACGGATGGGGTGGGTGGGGTGACACGGCGCCACCAAAATTTGATTCGAATTTGACGATCACTACGGTCGGCTGAAAGTGGAGGCCCACGGCAAGCCTAGGTTTGAGCCTGGGCCGGCCCTAATCATTGTGAGCTCATGCTCTGGATAGGTTTACCGCGCATGCCGAAGAGCTGCGGATGCCGGCAGGTCTGCGCGTCTGGCGACCAAAGGTGCTGGTTAGGTGTGTGACGCGAGCGCTAACAACACACGCGATTGTTGGCGGTCGGCAGTTTTGACAAGCAGTTCAACTTAAAGATGGTTTCATGTGGACTACATTCATAATTGACATCACTAAATATGAAATTTAAGTCACGCAGTGCCAGCGACGCAGAATCTATTAAAGTGTGTGGGGGTGGGGGTGGGGGTGGGGTGGGGGGTTGTAAGCGGGTGTTTCCTGATGCGCTAGGAGGCTGTATTTTCGGCATGACGTACAGTAGCTGGGAGGGGTGGGGGTCGGGGGAAGAGACGCCTTTTGTGCATCTGTTTTGTGATGCTTTACAATATACGTGCGCCACATTGCTTGACATCTGCATATATTCAATTCCGTTGACATAGCCTAATGTGCACTATTCGATATCTGTAATGACCCTTTTACTCCGTCAATTATTATAATCCTGTAGAGAGCACGCCTGTTTCAGACTGCTTACCCAGTTTGTTAACGGCGCCACCATCAAAGACTATGCGGCAGCTCCACTACCCGACTTCACACGAAGCCGTGTCTGGAAAGCGAATGTTTTCCGCGTGAGCTCATTTTTCTGACACGATTTCAGCGATTTTGTGTGACGCACGGAATCACGTAAAAACTTACGTACTTTTGCTGCTTCAAGTGCCATTTAAGTACCGCTTTCAAGTCCTATGGTTTTTCCTCAACTGAAGCCATGATATCCGATCTTGAACCTACAATATCTGTTGGTATTGTTGTGGCGCCGACGACAGCGCGAGTTGCAACAGAAAAAAAGCTGTGGCGGGTGCGGCGCAGGAACTGGCCCAAGGTTCGGGGTGGGGGAGCGGAGTGGGATGGGTCAAATTTGAAGTCATTCTTTACACGCAACGCTCATGCGGCCAATGATAAACTCGTCCGACGTTAGGATTGGAGAGTTACCTTCTTTGCCCCCCCACCCGGCCTCTCCGATTGCCCATGATGCCGCCTATCCTCCCTCCTTCGCCGTTGAGACTGGATAATTTCACACCAGCGTGCAGGGCATGAGAAACAGCGACCCGAAGGCACACCATCGTGAAGGGCATGCTAGAGAAACAGCGACCCGAGGGCACACCATCCTGGAGGGCATGGGAGAGAAACAGCGACCCGAGGGCACACCATCCTGGAGGGCATGGGAGAGAAACAGCGACCCGAGGGCACACCATCGCTATATTGCGATCTCCATAGAAGAGCTTGACGAACTGGTGGCAATATCAGGGAAAGGACCCAAAAATGTGGAAAACGTCTGTGAGATCCGCCCTCACCTGAGTGGCTGGCATCATGACCCTCACCGCCACCCCCAGCTATGGTGGGGCGGAGTCCGTTCAGGTTTCAATGACCTCTGGCCCCATTGGCCTTCCAGCCCCTGATCCATTTTTTGTACACCTTAGAAAATCAAAGCCGACCTTCGGGCGATTATGTCTTCGAAGTAGAAAAAGCGCTTTGCGGGCGATAAAAACAAATTTGCTCTCGAATGGGTCCTTTCAGTTGCCAGGAGCAGGTGCGTGGCCCTAACCGACTAGTGTGTACCTCTGCTCACAGCCCAGTCCGGAATGCACACGTCTTTAGTTGCTGGGGTTGCTCGTAGCTGCTTACATGCATTGAACATTGCAACCCAAAACTAAAACTAAAAATAACGCCTTCTTATGGACTCCCTAGTGGTAGTCCATGAGAAGATACTAAAGAGAAAACATTTTCTTTCTGCTCATACATACCAGAGGAGTCGTCGCGCATCACGTAAAACCGATAGGAAGCTAAAAATGAAGCTTTTAAGAAGATAAAGTTTTTTTGTCTCACATTTAATTGATCAACGAGAGGATTTTCCGGTCGTCTCATTTCAACGGGACGATTTAAGCTTTTCCACCAGACGATTTTACTGTTCGATAACACTTGCCAGTAGAGCTAACGAAATGCTAACGAAAAGAGTGAACGGTATCGTGGACCGGACTCCGGGAAAAACTGACGTAGTCACGGGGAAAACCGGTAGTGCAGCCACTGCTCACCATTACAAATGCAAACACGGATACAACCAGCGCATTTGCAGGCCGCGTGTATTGCGCATCCTTCTGGCAATGTGCAGTGGTTGCTGGCATTGCTGGAAACTGTGATGACGCGAATCATGTGGCCGGCTGTCAGAAACTAAACATACAAACGACACACGCAGACAAAATGCCAGGCTTGGAATGGACTGAGACATGCTTGGCTGGCAACGGGCAATACGCGCGGCAACGTGCGCTCAGCTGAAACGATCAGAAAATGAACAGTTCTGAAACGCCATGATTGCAATTCATTACAGTTTGATCCCTCGTAATACCAAGACTGCCGCTACTTACTACGGGAGCCGAACAATATAGCCGGGTTAGGTCATTTGTTCTGACCGGAAACACGAATCCATCACTGCACTGGCCCAAAAGGATCCAAGTCTTTCAACCGACACCGCCCATCGATTCGGCCAGTCGGGTAAGCCCAGTACCAAAATGGAATAGGACATCAACTACAAACCTTTGCACCTTAGCATGGTGGAGATATAAAAGCATGTCGATAATATAAATCACAACTGGATTTCTTTTTCACAACCGCGCTATGCCACACTGAGGCTGCACGCACACAGCATGAACAAACAGTCCGACCGACACATGGGGTGATACAATCCCATGAGTGAGGCCGGTATGGCACCCAGCAAGACGGAAATGCGACACATGCTCTCACACAGCGTGCACGAACGGCATGGCAAGTACGTAGCAGCCCGCAGTGTCGAGCTGGAAATGGAGATCATGACACGGCCGTAATCAAGAAACAATAGCATGCCATTCAGATCCATGAACACACAAATCTGGTATTTGTAACGCCAGCCACGATCGCTGCATGCGGCTCATTTTCCGTGTCGGCCCCGTCGCTGTCGTCACGCTTTTGAGCTGATGTGAGGTGACCTCACCTGACGTGTAGTTCAGGGGCGCATCGACTGCACAGGTCACACAGCTCGGCTTGACTTCAAACGCGATCTGGTGCCTACCTGCACCGCTAGCGCGTCCCGGTCTCCGGCTGGATCGCGACCGGGCCGGCACCCAACCAGCGCCTAGCTGGCATCGCCCTTGGCCGGGCCGGAGCCAAATCATCCCCTACCCGGCATCGCCGTCGGCCGGGCCGGCGGCGGCGCGCGCCGACGTGCACAGGCTCTCGAGGTCGGCGAGCAGCTCGAGCAGCTCGGCGGCCGTCTGGTGCGGCGCGTCGGCCGTGAGCCCGCGGGCCGGCCAGCGGTCGGCGCCGGCGGCCACCGTCGCCTCGAGCGGCGCCAGCGCGGCCGACAGCTGCGCCAGCACCGCGTCCGCGTCGCGCACGGCGGCCGACGCGGCCAGCGGCGCGCTCAGGTCGAGCCGCAGCGGCTGCCGGCCGGCCGGCGGCGACACGTCCGACAGCGAGTAGGCCGTCAGCTGTGGCAGGTGGCCGCTGAACGACAGCGTCGTCTGCTCCTCGCCGCCACCGCCGCCGTCGGGTCGGTCCGCCGCCGGCTCGGACTCAGATGACTCGGACTCGGGCCGGCGCTCGGTCGCGGCCGGCTCCGCGTCGACGTCGGCGTGGGCGCTCGGCCGGTCGTCCGGCACAGGCCTGATCGGACTGGGCGGCCCCGACACCGGCTGGATCGGCGACAGCTGCGACAGGTGTGTGACGGGCGTCGAGTGCAGATGCGCCGGCCGGCGGCGCGGCGGCGGCGGCGTCTCCTGCTCGGCCCGGCGCCGGCCCACCAGCGCGCGCAGCCGGCGCAGCTGCACGCGGATGTGGCCGTGCGGCGTGGAGGGCAGCCGCTGGCCGGCCGGCAGCGAGTGGCGCAGCTGGCGCAGCTCGGCGCCCAGCCGCCGGTGCTCCGTCTCGAGGTGGCCCAGGATGCTGTCCAGCCGCGGGTCGGCCGACACCGAGCCGTCCAGGATGGTGCGCGACGACAGCTCCTCGTCCTCGGAGGACGTCTCCTCGTCGTCGTCCCCGTCCTCGCCGCCGTTCGGCCGGTCGCCGGAGTCGTCGACGGCGGCCGGCTCGGCAGCCGCCGGCGGCAGCGTGGCCGGCCTGCGGCCGCCGCGGCCGCCGCTCAGCTTGTTCCAGAGCGTGGCGAGCAGCGCGCGCGTCTTCTGCCGCCGGTTCCACTGGCCGCAGTACTCCTGCAGCGGGTGCGTCGACTTGTGGCCGCGTGCCACGGCACCGCGGAAGAAGCACTCCTGACACAGGTGCAGGCCGAGGCACTGCAGGCACGTGTAGCAGAGGCCGACGATCGGCCGCGCGCCGCACACGCCGCACGACACGCTGTGCACCACGTGCTGCGCAGCGGCCAGCCGGTGCATGGTGGACACCCACACCAGCAGCTGCGGCTCGCGCAGCAGCCAGCTCATCAGCTGGTCGCAGGTGAGGCCGCCGGCGGCCGCCGCCGCGCACGAGCCGACCGTGCCGGCCACCAGGTGGCGGCCGAACGCCTCGCGCTCGCCGAGCAGCTCGGCCACGCCGGCGGCCGTCTCCAGCAGCAGCTGCAGTCGCGGCGGTGACACGCGCGCGCCGGCGTCCGCCAGCTCGGCGTGCGCGTACCGGTAGCGGTCGGAGAGCCGGCCGCCGGCGAGCAGCGCCAGCAGCAGCTTGAGCGCCGTCACCGGCAGCCGGCCGGTGCGGCGGCGGTCGAGCGCCGCCAGCGCCACGTTCAGCGCCAGCTCGGCGGCCAGCGGCTCGGCCGGCAGCAGCGTGGCCAGCACGGCGCCGGCGCCGGCGCAGTCCACGCTCGCCGACCGGTCGGCGGCGGCCAGGCCGTGCGCCGCGAACGCCGCCTTGACGGCCGCCAGCGGCACGGCGTCCAGCGCGAGCGCCGCGCGCAGCCGCCCGCACTTGACGGCCGTCCGGTAGGCGGCGAACTTGATGTGCGACAGCTGGTGGGCGGCGAGCAGCAGCGCGGCCAGCCGCGGGTGCGTCCACGAGGTGCGCTGGTCGGCGTGGTGCACGTAGTAGGGCACGCCGCGGTCGGACGTGGCGCGCCGCCAGCCCGACGCGTCCATGGCGGCGAGCACGGCACACGCTCCGCCGCAGCCGCTGCCTCCACCTTGGCGGGCGGCGAAGGTCGGTAACTGAAGAGAAGACACGGTTTTCATGGTTTGCTAAAGAAGTTAGTTGTTTGGATTTAAAGGACGCATCGACTGCAGTGGTCTTATAGCGCCCAATGGTTGGTTAAATAACGATGGCTTCTTTGACGTTTGAGTTTCGAGGAAGTCTGGAGGTCGAGGCTGAAGTTCGATTTCGGAAACGGCTGGTGTGGCAATTTGTGCAGGGATGGGTACCTGGTGCAGGCAGGCAGTGTTAAAATAATAATTTCTTGTTAGGTGTGAGATGTCAAAACGAGTATAGCAGGATGTTTATATTGCCATAGAAATAATGTTCTTCATTTTTTGTTTGTTAAGTTCTGCAAACCCAGTTGTGAGGCATCTGTGTACACTGTACATATCACAGTTCCTGCTTTGCATGTTTTAAGAGGCACCCAACTTGAGGACACCAGTATCAATGATAATAATACACACATATGCTATAAGCTGGCACTGCATACCGCTGGCCGTAACGATTGCACGATGGGTCCGTGCTACCGACCGTAACGACAGCACGCACGGTCTGTACCAGCGTAGTAGCGAACGTACGTATGAACGGTCCCTACCTACCGTTGGGCAGTGGAACGTGCATACTTTCTGTACGTACGGGCGGTGCCAGCTGGGATGGAGTGGAGGCCGATTGTGACCTCATTTGACCCTGAAGATCGGGGGTTAACCTGGGGTCATGAAATGCATACTGCAGCGAGTTCACTACAGCTGTTATTCCTCCAAATGTTGTGCTTCTAGTTTCAGATCTTAGGTGGCCGAACCCCCCCCCCCGGTGAACGTTATGTGAGAGGCATGTTGACCGGGTATCTTCTGCACTTCCTACGGTAGCGTTGCTTGCACTCGAAATGTAACGGAATGTGGGGCGTGCAAAACCGGGCTGTTGAAATAAACAACTTGAACTGGATATGGATGCAATGTTTCATGGGGTCACAAACCCTCACTGTGAGGTAGGTGTATGACTACTTTGGTTCAAAGATACCAAAAGTTGAATGCCTGCAAAAAGTGAGAGGTCACCGCGTCGCAGCGTGAAGCTGTCATGGAACCATCTCAGTGGCTCCAGTTCATCAGAATCCCTGTGAATTGTTTCTGGGATAGGGGCGGATACAAGGGGCACGGGGCATGTGTCCCCAGTGTCCCCTCAGGTTTTCAGCCAGAATTGCGCATTGAAAGAAGTCTGACCTTCAGTGTGCCTGAATGGACCCTCGAATTTTCAGCCAGAAGCACCCTTACAGAGACAAAGTTCCACGATGACAATTCCAAATGGTCCAATTGGACATCCATTGCATGAGTAGGCTTTAATTGAGTATTTCCCTCTTTACTTTCATGGACAAATATTATATCAAGCAACTCATATGATAGTGTAAAGTAATCTAAAGTGCAATATTAACCAACGGCCCTGACCGCTAACGACTGTATGATCGAGTTAAAAAGTGACGGTGCCGAGATTCGAACCCACCACCACCCGTACGGAAAGCGGACGCCCTAACCAACCGCGCCAAACGTCGACATAGCGTGGCTCGAATACGCAACGTAGGGCATGCTGACTGAGGAGATGTTTATTTCCTCGACAATCTCCAATGGAGTGTCGCATGTTCTTTACATACCACCATAAATGCTATGATAAACCAAGAGGTAAGCAGATAGGATAGGTTAGGTTAGGTTAGGTTAGGTTAGTTTAGGCTAAGCTTCTTTGACCATCTCATTAAGGTATGTGAACCATTTGTAGCATCAGCAAATCATAGCCTCAGTGCCATACCTATGACGTCATTACACCATACCAATGTGACGTCATCGTCCAAATTGAACAGTAAGCATCAGCACAGAAAATGAGTGGTTGAATCTTCTTAGTCATGTTTATAAAAATCAGTGTTAAAATAATGTTTTTTCATTAGGTGTGAGATGTTAATACAAGTACGGTAGGATGTAAAAATATGCCATGGAAGGATACCAATGAGAATATCGCTTCAGTCCTTCAAGCTCCATATGAGCCAATTGCGTACACATCAATGCCTGTTTTTTGTGTAACTCTGGAGACACCTAATAGGTGGATACCTATGTTAACAATAACGATTGCAATGTCATGTTATCAGCAGATCGCATTGCTTAACACACCAAATCATAGATGATCTCTGCATCTGGAATTGTGTCATGAGATACTTGTGTTATCAATCCATAATGGTGGGCATAAGCATGCTACTTATACGTAAAATACTCTTAGGAACGAGTCATGGAGACTTCATAGGCACACATCAACAAGCACGATGTCGATAAGTCCTTGGGAAGGATGTCTATTTAGTGCTCATAAAGTGGTATATTCCACCCTATTTCACGAATAATTTATCACTGATAAACATATTCTGAAAAAGTATTCCCAAAACACCTTTTATCAAAAATTTACCAATTTTCTTACCTCATGTTCTTTTTTGCATTTGGTGCATGTGTTTGATCTCTGTGGTGCAGATTTCCACTCCCAGTGCATTTCATTTGCATATAAAATGAGTGGTTGCATCATCTTAATCACATTCAAAAGCACCATATTTTATTGAAATCCCCAAAAAAGAAGCTACCTTTATCTGAAACTTTACCAAGTTTACTTCTGTAAGTAGGTATATGCTTTTACTTTGACAGATACATACATATACATAGCTACCTAAAAACCCACATAGGTTCATACCTAGGTACCTACCAACCTAGCTGAAATAAAATCACATTTAACAGTCTAAGAAGAACCTTGGGTTCTTCTATGACACATTCAACCACTAGGTCACATAGCATTGCCAACCTCTCATTCTGACTGGTAGTGGGTGGACTCAGTAAATGCTGTTGGTTGAGATTCTATTGGTTGGTTATTGGTTTTATGACACATCGACCATTGAGTCATATAGCATTGCCAATCTCTCACCCTGATTGGTTGCAGGCCAAGAGTAGCGACAGGTGAGATTAGAACCCACAATCTTTTGATTGCAAGACAAGCATCTTACCCCTAGACCACTCGTCCCCTTGTGAGAGTCTAACCTACCTAGTCTAACTTGATCTTGCGATCAAGGGTCCGGTGCTCTACCAACTCAGCTACCATGGCCCTCCATGTAACAGTTTAAGAGGAAATGGTAAATTTGCAGCTGAAGGCAACTTGATTTCTTGAATTTCATTTTCTAATGCAATGTTTGTAGGGAACATGATGTGACCACTTACTTCCTCTGCAAATGCATACTTTTATGTTGGGAGGCAAAATGACACCCAGAGGCATGTCAAGTTCGGTTGGTTGGTTGGTTATTGGTTTTACAACACGTCAACTGTGGAGTCATATAGCGTCGCCAATCTCTCACCCTGATTGGTTGCGGGCGAAGAGTAGCGACAGGTGAGATTCAAACCCACAATCTTTTGATTGTGAGATGAGCATCTAACCCCTAGACCACTCGTCCCCTGTCAAGTTGGGTAATAAACATAAAAGTAATGTTTAAAAAAATGATGTAACATAGCCTAACCTAACCTAGCCTAACATTCCATGCAAGAAAGCAAATTATTTGATTAAAAATGGAAAATTTCCCAGTATTTTTCTAAAAAATTTGCCAATAAAAAAGGGACAGAACCTAATCTAGGTAATCTTTACCTTTCGGCCGACATATACTGCCAAGGTTAGTGATTTGTAAAGAGGTGTACAGTGACGTCACAGGAGTCAAGGAAGTGACGTCACAGGAGTCGGGTGTCGATGACGGCTACGAACATAACCTAACCTAACCTAAATTAACCTAACCTAACCCAACCTAACATAACCCCACCCAACCTAACCTAACCTAGCACATCGACACCCAACTCCTGTGACGTCACTGTACACCTCTTTACAAATCACTCACCTTGGCAGTATGTGTCGGCCGAAAGGTAAAGAAAGCCCCTAATCTAACCTAGGCTTGCCTGAACTGTTTTTTAAGAAAACAAGCTCAATTTTTTGTGAAAAAAATAAGTTAAAAAAATTATAACTTACAGCAAAACCCTAACCTAACACACTTGCATGCTTCATGGGGTTTAAATGTGTGTAATACTTGTCTCGTGGTTACCTTAAACTGCAATCATACCGAACAAACAGGGTTCAACATTTTCATGAACGGCAAACGCTTGCACCATTGCATTGTCAAACAGGATCACTCAACCTTCCAGTACATTAACAATGCACGGTCCCAAAGGCTGACACTGCCAATAAACACCCCACCAATGCGGAAAAGCTAGGTCACCTTAACACCTACACGATCCCACCGCTATGAAAACACGGTTCTGAAAACACTTACGTCTTTCAAATCGACTCAACCGCGGTACTCAAAGAGCTCTCGCTTTCTCGTGGAACAAAAAATCCACCTGATGCGGGCAGCTTATGAAGAATGTAGACCAAATCAAGGTACCGGTTTTAAAAAGACGAGGACATGTGCTATTGTTTTTTATTTTAAGAATCTCGTAAACCGCTTTTTAAATGTTTGTAAATAATTTCACCATTGTTCAGTACAAACACCAAACGATGGGCTGTGTGCCAAAGGCGTGCGGTTTACACTTTCGTGACCTTGGGTCAGGTCAAGGGTCACAAAATCGCCGAAAAACATGATTTTTGGCTCACAGACATGGATGATCTCGGCAACCGCTGGGTCGATCTTAGTGAAACATTCACCAAACGATGGGCTGTGTGCCAAAGGCGTGCGGTTTACACTTTCGTGACCTTGGGTCAGGTCAAAGGTCACAAAATCGCCGAAAAACATGATTTTTGGCTCACAGACATGGATGATCTTAGTGAAACCTTCACCAAACGATCGGCCGTGTGCCAGAGGCCTTCGGTTTGTACTTTCGTGACCTTAGGTCAGGTCAAAGGTCACAAAGTCGCCGAAAAACATGATTTTTGGCTCACAGACATGGATGGTCTCGGCAACCGCTGGGTCGATCTTAGTGAAACATTCACCAAACGATCGGCCGTGTGCCAAAGGCGTGCGGTTTGCACTTTCGTGATTTTGGGTCAGGTCAAAGGTCACCAAATCGCCGAAAAACATGATTTTTGGCTCACAGACATGGATGATCTCGGCAACCGCTGGGTCGATCTTAGTGAAACATTCACCAAACGATCGGCCTTGTGCCATAGGCTTGCGGTTTACACTTTCGTGACCTTGGGTCAGGTCAAAGGTCACAAAATCGCCGAAAAACATTATTTTTGGCTCACAGACATGGATGATCTTAGTGAAACCTTCACCAAACGATCGGCCGTGTGCCAGAAGCGTGCGGTTTGCACTTTCGTGACCTTGGGTCAGGTCAAAGGTCATCAAATTGCCGAAAAACCAAAGAATTGGACTTACAGACATGGATGATCTCGGCAACCGCTGGATCGATCTTAGTGAAACCTTCACCAAACGATCGGCCGTGTGCCAGAGGCGTGCGGTTTGCACTTTCGTCGCCTTGGGTCAAGTCAAAGGTTACCGGATCGTCGAAGAACCAAAAAATAGTTTCTTGCAGACATGTCTGTAAGTCAAATGTTTTTTTTTGTGGCAATCTGGTGACCTTTGACCTGATCCAAGGTCACCAAAAGTGCAAACCGCACGCCTCTGGCACACGGCCGATCGTTTGGTGAAGGTTTCACTAAGATCATCCATGTCTGTGATCCAAAAATCATGTTTTTCGGCGATTTTGTGACCTTTGACCTGACCCAAGGTCACGAAAGTGTAAACCGCACGCCTATGGCACACGGCCGATCGTTTGGTGAATGTTTCACTAAGATCGACCCAGCGGTTGCCGAGATCATCCATGTCTGTGAGCCAAAAATAATGTTTTTCGGCGATTTAGTGACCTTTGACCTGACCCAAGATCACGAAAGTGCAAACCGCACGCCTTTGGCACACGGCCGATCGTTTGGTGAATGTTTCACTAAGATCGACCCAGCGGTTGCCGAGATCATCCATGTCTGTGAGCCAAAAATCATGTTTTTCGGCGATTTGGTGACCTTTGACCTGACCTAAGGTCACGAAAGTACAAACCGAAGGCCTCTGGCACACGGCCGATCGTTTGGTGAAGGTTTCATTAAGATCATCCATTTCTCAATATTCGATTTTTTTTGTTTTTCGGCAATTTGGTGACCTTTGACCTGACCCAAGGTCACGAAAGTCCAAACCGCACGCCTCTGGCACACTGGTGATCGTTTGGTGAAGGTTTTATTAAGATCGACGGAGCGGTTGCCGAGTTCATCCATGTCTGCGAGATGGTGTATGTCAGTCGGTGTATGTGAGATGGTGTCTGGTGGTATTTTAGTTCTTCGGCAATCTGGTGACCTTTGACTTAACCCAAGGTCACGAAAGTGCAAACCGCACACCTCTGGCACACGTCCGATCGTTTGGTGAAGGTTTCACTAAGATCGATCCAGCGGTTGCCGAGATCATCCATATCTGCGAGAAACTATTTTTTGGTTCTTCGACGATCCGGTGACCTTTGACTTGACCCAAGGCGACGAAAGTGCAAACCGCACGCCTCTGGCACACGGCCGATCGTTTGGTGAAGGTTTCACTAAGATCGATCCAGCGGTTGCCGAGATCATCCATGTCTGTGAGAAACTATTTTTTGGTTCTTCGACAATCTGGTGACCTTTGACCAAACGCAGGGTTACGAAAGTGCAACCGCACGCCTCTGGCACACGGCCGATCGTTTGGTGAAGGTTTCACAAAGATCGATCCAGCGGTTGCCGAGATCATCCATGTCTGCGAGAAACTATTTTTTGGTTCTTCGACGATCCGGTAACCTTTGACTTGACCCAAGGTCACGAAAGTGCAAACCGCACGCCTATGGCACACTGCCGATCGTTTGGTTAAGGTTTCACTAAGATCGATCCAGCGGTTGCCGAGATCATCCATGTCTGTAAGTCCAATTCTTTGGTTTTTCGGCAATTTGATGACCTTTGACCTGACCCAAGGTCACGAAAGTGCAAACCGCACGCTTCTGGAACACGGCCGATCGTTTGGTGAAGGTTTCACTAAGATCATCCATGTCTGTGAGCCAAAAATAATGTTTTTCGGCGATTTTGTGACCTTTGACCTGACCCAAGGTCACGAAAGTGTAAACCGCACGCCTATGGCACAAGGCCGATCGTTTGGTGAATGTTTCACTAAGATCGACCCAGCGGTTGCCGAGATCATCCATGTCTGTGAGCCAAAAATCATGTTTTTCGGCGATTTGGTGACCTTTGACCTGACCCAAGATCACGAAAGTGCAAACCGCACGCCTTTGGCACACGGCCGATCGTTTGGTGAATGTTTCACTAAGATCGACCCAGCGGTTCCCGAGATCATCCATGTCTGTGAGCCAAAAATAATGTTTTTCGGCGATTTGGTGACCTTTGACCTGACCCAAAATCATGAAAGTGCAAACCGCACGCCTTTGGCACACGGCCGATCGTTTGGTAAATGTTTCACTAAGATCGACCCAGCGGTTGCCGAGATCATCCATGTCTGTGAGCCAAAAATAATGTTTTTCGGCGATTTGGTGACCTTTGACCTGACCCAAGATCACGAAAGTGCAAACCGCACGCCTTTGGCATACGGCCGATCGTTTGGTGAATGTTTCACTAAGATCGACCCAGCGGTTGCCGAGATCATCCATGTCTGTGAGCCAAAAATCATGTTTTTCGGCGATTTGGTGACCTTTGACCTGACCTAAGGTCACGAAAGTGCAAACCGAAGGCCTCTGGCACACGGTCGATCGTTTGGTGAAGGTTTCATTAAGATCATCCATTTCTAAATATTCGATTTTTTGTTTTTCCGCAATTTGGTGACCTTTGACCTGACCCAAGGTCACGAAAGTCCAAACCGCACGCCTCTGGCACACGGGCGATCGTTTGGTGAAGGTTTTATTAAGATCGACCGAGCGGTTTCCGAGATCATCCATGTCTGCGAGATGGTGTATGTCAGTCGGTGTATGTGAGATGGTGTCTGTTTTTTAGACCCTTCCATATCTAGTACATCAATGCTACAAGCTGCACCCAGCGCGAGACACAACTTACAGATTGAAACTTTTGCTGATATATTTTTAGTATAAATAAGTTTATTAACTATCACAATTTAACAACTTTTTAAAGATGTTACTCACCTTTATCCAAGTCGACAATTTCCCCAAACCGGTGCGCAGGTCCTATGGTGTAATGGTTAGCACTCTGGACTTTGAATCCAGCGATCCGAGTTCAAATCTCGGTAGGACCTCTTTTTGTGCAATGCTTGGCGGCTCGGTACTATCGTGACGGTTGTTTCTTTGTTGTAATGTTACCGGGGTTGCACCCGTCACAAGTACTGTGTTGCATACACGTCGATGAGGGCACCCTTCCCGTGATATTTGGTTTTTCGACTCTGTGTTCCCGACACCTTCGTCAGCAGAGTGGGAAACTTACTTTCCGGGTTGGGAGTCGGAGTGCAAACCGATATCTTCCGGAGTACATTTTCATAAGACATTATTTTTTATGCATGGAATCTGTTTACCAGTAACCAACCAGAAAAACCTAACTCAGACCTACATAATATGCATAAGTAATATCATTCTCATTTTTGGTCAGATGAAATATCAAAACATAGGAACAAGGAAGTGAACAATGGATGGCACTGCTCGGCAGTGACTCGTAATAATCAGCACTTTCGTTTCTCGTAACTCACAGGAGCAATGTGCTTTACTTTCACTTTTGGCTCAGTACAAGGCTAGCCATATGAAAAACAAACAAAAATACTTCACACTTCACCCTCAGCTCAGAGCGCATACCTACCAACGCAGCCAATTTCCCACGTAATACGAACGCAACTCCGCTACCGCACACGCCACAGTTGTATGTGATCAAAGCAAAGGATCAGTCAAGGTCTTGTGTTTACTGTTAACTTGTGTGGACACTGTTAACCATGTGTTCAAAGTTGCTTATGGTTATGATGTCATATAAAAATTACCTGACATTGATTAGTTGACGGACAGATTTCGTAACAGAAAAGGCTAACGCAGCCAATTCTGATCGGTGGCCTCCGGAGAACGTCTCTTAAAACTGTCAAACTTTCCCACTATAGGGTGGCAGAAACACAGCTTTTCCGAGACACGGCTCCAAGGCCAGAGAACAGTGTACTCAGTGCGCATGCGCATCTTTTTGCAAGTTGTAGTCGGCGCGTTGTTGTCGGCAATTGAGGTTGAGATTTGAGGAAATTGAGGTTCAGCAATCGGTGGTTGAGATTGATGGAGTGTGTGAGGATGTGGTCCGGCTGCTGACTGCTCCAAAAAAGTGGTTAGTTTGAGTGGTGACCGTAAGTGTAATAACCGGCATTTTTTGGGTGTATTTCTGTGTTTGTTTTTATTCATATCTTTGTTCCCACATTTGTGTCGGAGTACATGTGAAGCCCATCCTATCCAGTATGAACCTGGAGTGCAGAAATGTTTTCAGAGATAAAATCTCTTAAGAAGTGCCTTAATTCCCACCCTGTTCGTCAGAGTATGAGCAGATTCATATTCGTATTAAGTTTAATGTTCACTGAATATCCAGGAAACGGTGGATTTCCTTAGAAATTGTCACACCGGTAATCCTCGATGTGCTGATCATCATGCACATGAAAGCTAAGAGGGGCATCCATAAGCAGATCGTTTTCCCGATGCCAAAGGTCAAGAGTCACTGAGGTCAGACTACTCAAATTTCTAGAAAAATTACCACACTTGTAGCCGTTGATGGGCTGATCATCATGTGCATAAAAGCTAAGAGGGGTCTTCACAAACGGCTGAGTTATTCCAGGTTGAAGGTCAGGGTCACCAAGGTCGGACTACTCATATTTCCTTAAAATTGGCACCCAGATATTCTCAGGTAGATGTGCTTGTCATCATGTGCATGAAAAGCAAGAGGACGTTCATAAACAGCTGGACGTGGCCAATAACTAGGCGTCATCAAGGTCGAACTACCAGAATTTGCTTACAAACTGACACAAAGGCAACCCTCGATGTGCAGATTATCATGAGCACAAATGCTAAGAAGGGCGTCATAAAGAAATCAGTTATTTGGATCAGAACTTCTCCCGGTGTGCATATGCAGCGATAAAAATGCTGTATCAATCTGCACGTCAAGTTAGATTGCTATTCGGTTCTTACGTGTGCATCTTTCTGAAAACCAGCACACCGGTAAAGCGTGATGCCCAAATTATTATGAGCACCACAAAGGAACCGTATTGCGACACACAACGGAGCTATTTTCGGTCAAATGTCAAAGGTCATCGAGGTCAGAGTATACAAATACCCTTTAAAATGTCCACACATGAAGTCATCAAAGCATTGAAATGCACATAAAACTATATATATATATATATATATATATATAAAGGGGTCGTTTGAAAACATAGTTACCGAAATCCGAAAAGTTTCCGAAAAGTGTGTGTGTGGGGGGAGGGGGGATAATTACGTAGGGGGTCCTCTTCCGATGTTCGCCCCCTGGACCAAACCCTGACTTCACTGGTCATAGGTGCAGGTTCTTCTATGTTGCTGGCAGTGGCGTCGCCACGAAATTCTTCCAGGGGGGGCAATATTGATAGGGGGCCTCCTGCTCCCGAAAGGGGGCCTCCACTGTGTTAGGGCCTCCTATTGCTTTTTTAGGCTCTTAGTATGGTTCCAGAATGGGGAACATGGCCTCATATTGATGTCTTGTTTGTTCTTGGCATGGTGCATCATTTACGCAAAGCGCAATAGCAAGAATCTTTTTTTCCGCTGAGAACTGAGCCATACCAGGGTATAAATAAGCAAACGCACTGGCGGATCTAGCCCACCGGTTTGGGGTGGCCAACTTTCGGTTTTCGGCGTCAGCCACCCCCCCCTCCCCTCCCCTCCCCCAGTGGCGTACTTAGGAATTGCATCAGAGGAGAGGTCGAAGGGATTTGGAGGGTGCCCATTCTCCCACTATTTTTGGTTAAATGCATCGGATTTCTACCACTATTTGTCAAATGGACCCATTTTTTAACAATAATAATTAATGACAACATAATTTCCTGTGTAGGGGCCCCAGCCTACCTCCACCGCTTCTAAGTTACGGGATTTGTGTTCTTGTTTACCAAGACGTTCATGTTCACGTTCAACGTCTTGTACCACGTCAACGTTCGTGCACGTGCACACACTGGCAGATCCGATTTTGTCAACTCTTGCTGTAAGCAGAACTTGAGCAGCATAGAACCATCGATGCGTGTCAGAATGTACTATGCAACCATATTTTGGCTTCCAAACAATTATAAAAATACCTTTAAAATTGGAGATACTTTCATCCACACGACATTTTTTAACCTCGGCAAAGGTTACTGCATTTTCACTCAGTTTACTTCTGTTGGTTTCGGGGGGCCAAAAGACCCTTTTAAGCGCTTCGGGGGAGCCATGGCCGGAATGGCCCCTCCCTGGATCCGCTAGTGAATGTAGCCTGTCTCTTCATCTTAGCAACCCCAACACCAACATACGAAACATGCTGCTCAACTGGGCTCAACTGGTCACTCGCACAAAACATCCTGTTCAAATTCCGCTTTCGAAATCTGGCTCACTGGGTCCGCTTGCCCGTTACTGGCTAAACAAACTTCATGAACCTATCTGACGAAGGAATAATGAAACTGCTGATTTCGTCATCTCTTGCTGTAAGCAGAACTTCAACAGCATAGAACCCTCGATGCGTCAGAATCTACTATGCTACTATATTGGACTTCCAAACAATCATAACAAAATACCTTTAAAATTGGAGATTATTTCACCCGGAAAGCTATTTTGTAACCTCAGCAAAGGTGACTGCATTTTAATTTAGTTTACTTTTATTGGTTGGGGGGCGGGGGGCAAAAGACACCATGCCCACCCCCCCTTTGAAGCGCTTGCGGGGGCCATGGCCGGAATGCCCCCCCCCCCTGGATCCGCCAGAGTGCCAGTGACGTACCTATATTTGCGTCAAGGGGAGGGGCAAACGTATCTGGAGGGGTCCACCTACTCAATAAAAAGTCTTCCGATTTCGACCACTATTTTGTCAAAGGGGACCTTTTTAGATAAAATAATTAGTGACCAACTAAATTATCCTGTCGAGGGGCCTAATCTACCACTATCGTTTCTGATTCGTCGGATTTCAACCCTGGCTCCCCCATCCTGTTCGAATGTATTCTTTTGGTATCCCTTGATAAGTCACTTTGCACTGCTGAAATTACACCTACACAGATCACTATAAAATGTAAAATTTACCAATTTCAGACATTCCAGTTCATAGTGCCCGGTCGCCACGATGCCAACGTTAGTGCGTGTGCACACCCATCTTGCGCATTCGGCGCATTCGCCACACTTCGTGCGATGCTACGGATTCTGCTGGGCCTCCTACGCTTTGCTAATTGCTGCCACATGATAGACTTGCGCCTTATCTGACGTGATGAAATGCTTTGTATGGGCGTTCGCTGCGAAAATTCGACTAATTAAATTCGATCATTAGTTCCCTACTTCTCATATTTTATGATGAAGAAATGCGAATACCCGCTGAGCTTTGATGCACCTCATATCTTTGATTAAACATGCTACCAGGTTGGCTACCGAACCGAGGCCCTGCCTGAGTGTACTTCTTTGGACCCGTTTCGTATTTCTTCGTCTACGGATGTGTCTTAGGGCTCCAATCCATTTTTGTTCGAGGCCCAATGCATTTTCGAAACCCCTGCTCGTTTTAGGGTTTTGTTGCTTCTTTGTGCACCGATGATTTTTCTTCGCTGTCGGGGCGCTTTCAATGATCTCAATGTATTTATTTAGTGCCCGGTATTTTTGTTCGTTCTGGGACCATGTTGCTTATTGCGACCCCAGCCTCTTTTCAGGCCCTTGTGCGGTCGCATGGCCCCTGTGTGCCTTGAGAGCTTCCGGTGTTTTTTTGTGTGTTTTTTTTAGAGTTCCCGCTATATTTATTTATGGCTGCAACGCATGTCTTAGGGCCCTGTCGCTTTTTGCGAGAATGCGCTTTGGAGGGCCAGTTACATTTTCGGTCCCCGTTGTGCTCTTAGGGTCCCGCTGTGTTTATTTGGGGCTTCTGACGCACATTTGTGGGGCCCAGTACGATTTTAGGTCTTCGATGCGATATTTCTGGGTCTTAGCGCAACTTATCGCTCCCAAGCGCGTGGTTCCGGGGACCCAACGCCAGTTATCTGGGGGTCAACGCGATTTTTGTGGACCTCTTGTGAATTTTCTTTAAATTCCGAATCTTGGCCTGATTTTTCGAGTCCCTGGCGCCATGTTTTTCCATTTCACCTCGATTTTCTTCGAGCTCCGGTATGTTTTTCGATGCCGTACGCGATTTTTCAAGGCATCTGATATGTTCGGTGCTCCAGAACCATTTTCCTGACCCGGACTTTTTTTTGGAATCCCTCCTTATCTTGGAGGGCTCCGGATTTCTTTTTCGGATACCGATGCGACTTTGGGGGTCACACGGTGCTTATGTGGAGCCCTAGACGCCAATTGTTGGCAGCCCCGACGTGAATTTTTGATGCCCAGACCAAATTTGTGGTACTACCGATGGGAATTATGGGTCCGAGCGCGATATTTGGTGGGACCGGTTCGAGTTTGCGGGGCGCGTTGCACTTAGCTGTGGCCCCAACGCGATCTTGGCGGTTCCTGTTGCAGATTTTCGGGCCTCGGAGCGAGTTTTCTGGGGCCCGCCGCATTTACTTGGAACCCCTACGCGAATTCTGGTAGACCGACGCGAATTTGTGTGGCCCCAGCGCGACTTTTGGGGGCCTGGGCTCGATTCTTGGGAGCATATCCCTCTTAGGAGGGAGGGGGCATTTGCTCCTTTGATATGCCACTGCGGCCACCGAAGGAGTTTTTGTTCAGGCGATGGCACCTTTCGGAGTATAAAAGCCATCCGGGTAAATTTTGCCGGAACTGTTCTTAATTTTCCGGTGCTGGGGTCCATTCGATCGAGTCTCGGTGTGAACTTTTGGACATCGAGTTCTATTTTTTTAAAGGTCTTGATGTGATATATTTGATGTGATAGCCTCCTTGACAATCCTGTAGGCCTCCTTTGCAATCCAGGGGGCCTCCTTTGCAATCCTGGGGCCTCCTTTGCAATCCTGGAGGCCTCCTTTGCAATCCTGGGGGCCTCCTTTACAATCCCGGGGGCCTCCTTTGCAATCCTGGGGGCCTCCTTCGCTAGCCTGGAGGCATCCTTCGCAATCCTGAGGGTCTCCTTTGGAATCCTGGGGCCTCCTTTGCAATCATGAGGGCCTCCTTTGCAATCCTGGAGTCCTCCTTTGTAATTCTGTGGGCCTTTGCAATCCTGGGGCCTCCTTTGTAATCCTGGGGGCCTCCTTCGCAATCCTGGGGGCCTCCTTTGCAATCCTGTGGGCCTCCTTTGCAATCCTGGGGCCTCCTTTGCAATCCTGGGGGCCTCCTTTGCAATCCTGGGGGCCTCCATCGCAATCCTGGGGGCCTCCTTTGCAATCATGGGCCTCCTTTGCAATCCTGGGGGCCTCCTTCGCTAGCCTGGAGGCATCCTTCGCTAGCCTGGAGGCATCCTTCGCAATCCTGGGGTCTACTTTGCAATCATGGGGCCTCCTTTGCAATCATGGGGCCTCCTTTGCAATCCTGAGGGCCTCCTTTGCGATCCTGGAGACCTTTGCAATCCTGGGGGCCTCCTTTGCAATCCTGGGGGCCTCCTTTGTAATCCTGGAGGCCTCCTTTGCAATCCTAGAGGCCTCTTTTCCAATCCTGGGGGCCTCCTTCGCAATCCTGGGGGCCTCCTTTGCAATCCTGGGGGCCTCCTTTGCAATCCTGGGGGCCTCCTTTGCCATCCTGGGGGACTCCTTTGCAATCATGGGGGCCTCCTTCGTAATCACGGGGGCCTCCTTTGCAATCCTGGGGGCCTCCTTTGCAATCCTGGAGGCCTCCTTTGCAATCCTGTGAGTCTCCTTTACAATCCTGGGGGCCTCCTTTGTAATCACGGGGGCCTCCTTTTCAATCCTGGGGGCCTCCTTTGCATTCCTGGGGGCCTCCGTGCCAATTGTTGGCACTCTCTTGATTTCTGGGGCCTGCTATCTTCTCCTAGGTGACTCCTTCTTCGAATTAGGGGCCTCCTCTCACGTCTTGGAGGCCTCCTCTCATGTCTCGTCGGCCTCCTTGCTCACTTTTTTCCTGTGCATTTCCGGATAGGGGCCTCCTCAAATTTCAGGGGGGGGGGGCGGCGCCCCCCCCAGTCTCACGACAGGGGGGGCGACTGCCCCCCCCTGCCCCCCCGGTGGCGACGCCCTTGGTTGCTGGGCACCGCGTCATATGCATAGGCAGTTCGATATGAGAATGTTTTCCTGCCACATTCAATTCGAATTATAGGCAGCTCTAGTTGTTGGTCTTGTCGGGTGTTCCGTGACCCGACAGTGTGGATCTCTTCGTCTTCCACCCAGAATGTAACCTATGTCTTCTTCTTTTTTCAAGAAGGCCTAAGCTAGATTTTCCAGTGTATGGATTCACCGGTGAAGAGGTGCGAGTGTTATATGCCAGCACCCATTAAGAAGCGTTGGGCGGGAGTGGGACGGAACAAAGGAAGGTTCATGAGCAGTGGCGCAGGCATAATTTTTTTAGGAGCTGGGGCCCGACCAAAAAAATGTCACGAAGTAGAGAAAGTTTCGGCGCGTGAAACCTGCCGAAAATTTTTGCTTTTGACTGGTGAAAATCCTTAAAATTCTTCTTTCATCTCTTTTCGGATTGCAACGGCGTTTTTTCCGCATATCGTCACACAGTATATTTACACATACACACAAACACGTACACACACACACACACACACACACACACACACACACACACACACACACACACACACACACACACACACACACACACACACACACACACACACACACACACACACACACACACACACACACACACACACACACACACACACACACACACACACACACACACACACACACACAGGTGAGTACATTTATATATCGAAATATACATTTTGCACAAGCGATTGCCACCCATTTTGCATTGATTCGTTCTGGAATGCAGTACATTTTTATATTTAATGCATTGTCCTGATCTTTCCCATGCATTCCTCCAGTGACACTCTTCCATTTCCCAGTTTTTTTTCCTACCTATCATGTACTGCTTCGCGACCAACAGCACAAAGTTGACAATGTCATTTGCACCCATGCATCCAAACAGTATATACAGTAGGAATAGATTCGGGCTCGTTCCGTTGTTTGTGCATCAGTTTGTGTATCAGTTCATTCCAAAACTGCGACACCGTTCTGCATTCCGCTGTGAAATGTGTGATAGTATCAATGTGTGAAAAAATTGGCAGTCTGGTGAATCACTAATTGTTCGGTCGTAAAGGAATTTTGCGTGCAAACAATTCGATTTATTATCTGAAACTCCATATTTTGAAGTTTCGCTGATTTTGTACATTTATGTGGGGGAGCATACATTTTCTCCCATTTTTGCCCCGACATGAAAATTTTATCCCTCCCATTTTATTTGACATCATGGTTTTGCTGTTTTCGACAGCAGGATTCCATACATGAGGGAACATGTCATTTCTTTTGCTTCTATTTCTTTTCTGTCATGTCTAACGATTATATGTTTTCATTCCTTGTCGCGGGAGGCAATGAGTAGTAATTATGCAATATCAACAATGTTTTCCATTCGTGGGAAATAGCATGCAAGAGACACTGGTACGTATATTGGGACACTTCAATATTTGAATAGCGGGCCTATGTTCTACGCTGTTGCCATGTTCGAACAAGTCCCCTATAAAATTGATGCCATTATCATAGAGTGATTGCACAAATATGGGTCGTTGATCAATTTGAATGCACTTATTATAACATAGGAATTGAACACTTACTGATGTGACATCGTTAGTGTTCAATTGCGCTTTCATTTTACATGCTGCATCAATGACATGCATACAAATTTGGTACACCTATGTTTAAAAATGCGCCCTAATCAGCACTCGTTCGCAATGTATCCTGTAATTTGAAACGTCCTAATCTACCTTGAAGCATGTGTTTCCAAATTGGCATTATTTTACATGCTGCATGAATGACATATGCATACTAATTTGGTACATGGCCATGTATTGTCCAAATTGGCCTCTGCGGTCTATTTCTTCTTTCATCTAGTGCATTTTTTTGTTGCTAAGTGCCCCCACCCCCTTGGCTGCGCCTCTGTTCATGAGCCGCTATAAGAACTGGCTGGCTGTGGGAGAGTGCTTGTCGAACCCAATAGAGTCACACACCAAATCCCAACGCTGGACGCCCGACTCTACGGTTTTCAGACAGGGGGCGCAGAGCCAAGCTTCGTGCCACGGCTGATATCCGGGCAGCATGCAACAGCTCCGAGCTGGTGTTTTCTGCAGCCTCTGCGGTGCACGGAGAGGGACGGCGGCTGGCTTCGAAGCTGCTGGGAGAAGCAGGTTCCCCGCAACGAGGCTCGTTGCTGGTGACCAGAGCCAGGACGAGCCGAGAGTTGCACTGCACCTACATCGCTGAAGAGGCGTTGGCGCTGAGGTGGACCTGGATCTAACCAGAGCTCAGTACGCCAGCCTACAGCAGTTGGCTCAGGGGCGCTATTGCCCCCTGTACCCTCCCTACAAGCGGGCAGCGGGCACCAAGTCAGCGTGCCTGCCGCCATCGGACGCCATCGCCGTGCAGCCGGACCGAGCACGGGTGGAGCTGCAGCAAATGCTGGGCCACACGGACGCCCGTCTGCCGCAGCTGCAGGCAGAGGTGGTGGAGAGAGTGACGGATGACGCGCCAGTCCAGCTCACTCTGCACTGTAAGTGGGGCATGGACGGGTCGTCTGAACACAGTCCGAACAAGCAGACTGGTGTTGAGCAAGATGAGCGGATGCTCGCCACGACTCTGGTGCCAGTCCAGCCTCTGACAAGCCACGGAGACGTGGTCTGGACGAACGCCACGCCCAGCTCCACGCGCTTCTGCAGGCCCGTCGATCTTCAGCTCGCCAAGGGAACCAGAGAGCTGACCGAGGGAGAGATTCAGCGAATGAAGACGGACACCGGCGCGCTGCAGCCGCTTGTAACGAAGACGGCTGTCGTCCGCTACAACATTGAGATGACCACAGTGGACGGCAAGGTCGTCAACGTCGCCACAGAGACCAGCTCCGCACAAAGGTGCAGCATGAGTAGCGTCACTTCTGAGATGTTCAACGACCTCAGGGCTGTCGCTGCGCTGCCCGCCAGCAACTTGGGGTATGGTCTGAGCAGCACCCTCCATTGCTGGATCCGGTGCTTCGAGTGCCTGCTCCACATCAGCTGCCGTATGCCGGTGAAGAAGGGGCGGATGTCAGCCCAGGACAGACCGCAGTGCCAGCAGCGGAAGGAGGAAGTGACGGCGGCGTTCAGGCAGAGGGTGAGCCTCCTGAATACTCCTGAATGATCCTGAACACGTTGCTGGGGCACGCCACCGATGCACGCCTGTCCGCCTTTGGTGCCCTGTGTTTGCGATCCGTCGGCCGGATATAGCATGCTAACCATGGTGGAACTATATATACTTTGGCGGGAGCGGGGTCGAGCCCTCATTCCCCTTCAAAGCTGGTGTGAGCCCTCCCGATAATTTCTGGTTTATCACAGAAACATGTCTCGGCTCATATTCTGAAAACTTGTATAGCATTTTCCTCTCGCGTCAGGACCCGGTAGCCATTAATCTCTATAATAATTGCAGCTGGATTGACCTGCCTGTATAATTTGGTAACATTGGACCCAATGACAACAAGCAACCGTCTCAGGCGATAAAAGCAGCACCTGCTGTGGTGTTTGTGATGCCATTCTGATACGACCCGGCATCATATCTGAAATCAGACACGTATATTTGGCCTATGATGACCTCGCATGCAAGGATGTCTTCGGAAACACAATGCTCTGTTTTATAACGACTTGAATGTCTTTTTCAGTCCTAAGCGGTCATCATCTTTGGATAAAACGAATATCAAGATGACCCAGAATGACCTAGTTGAGGCCACACAGTAACAAAATAACTTCTGGTACACCGAATGCACCTGCATTGATCTGTCAGTATACATTGGTCCGCTTGCACCTCATAACAAGCAACCGTTTGAGACATTAAAACAGCACATAGGCATTGTCCTGGCCGCAGTGGGCCGCCGCCGGAAAGGACGCGCCGACGCTGGGGCTCGCAGGCCGCGCGAGCCGCCCGGCCAAAAGCGGACAGACGTGTGGACGCTGTGGAGGAGCAACACGCGAGGTATCGACACCGTGCATGAACACGAAGCGACTGGTGAATACTGGTGCAGCCGAACTGCATTGACACCACCGGACTCAATTTGAACCGGGTGTATTTCGCGCATAGCATATTGGTTTACGTTTATATTTCAGGAGTTGGCGTGTGCGTTAGCAACATCAAGTGTGAATGAGACATACGAACGGCTTTATGCCGTCATTAGGACATGAAGTAAAATGACCTTAAAGTCACTTTTTGCGCAAGATTCCCTAGGTGTGAACTTGAACGTACTGAAAGTCTCAATCTGCCGTCTCAATTGATTTGGCTGTTATCGCAGCAAAACCAAAGAGGGGGAGGGGGAGCCGCCTCCCCTCAGTGACTCACAGGAAGATCGGACGCGCGGTAAATTAATTACAAGTCTTTGATGCACTTGTTTCGCAAATCATCAATGAAGTAATTCTGTCACTTGCAAGATTTATCCGAGAATACTTCAGTCTAATTTTCGCTGTCCAATTTTATTGATAGGTGAAACTGATATAAAGCCAACATATGTGACTATATAATAGTTTTTACCGTCGTTTACATTTGGTGGTTTTTATGTTCGAGCGCAAACGTGAATAACTGCTGGAAGCCACGTTGGTTTCTAATTTAGCACCTCGTATCACCTCGTACTTTAGCACCTACAGGTGGCAAGTGCAAGTCACAAACTCGGAACCTTCGTAATTTCCTGATCATGTCTTCTCGTGGTTCCACTCCGGTGACTGTATCTCTTTCCGTTCTCGAGATCATCCTCTTGCAGTGCTTCCACATTTTGCCGCACGTGTTTATTGTCTGGTATCGCATTAAAAATGAGCGAAAAGTCATCTTCTTATTGCGTGCCGCAAACTGCATTTGCATCCCACTGACCGGAAGCTCGGCATGGCGCACACCACGCTCCGTGCCTTTCCAGTAAGCCTTTGCGCGTGAAATTCGGCCACCAGTCCGACCTTACGACGTGGCTTGACAAGAAAAACGGAGACAGACAAGCAAGCCCACGATCAGCAAAAAGTATGGTCGATGTCGTAGGTTCGATTCAATTATTCTCACAATCTGGTGGATTGTGGGGTAGTAGTCGGATTGTGGCAGTGGACATATTGATCTCGTAGTACAACATGGCGTGACAGTATATTTTTAATGCACTTTTAAAATATCGATTTGGTTGTGTTGATCTGTGGGGATTACGATGACTTCGTCCACTTGACACCGGCTGCAGCCACCGGTCTCTAGACCAGCGACCGCAGCCGGTTTCAGACGATAAAGCTGTACTCTGACAGGTACCTTTTTATCTGAAATGTACCGTTATGATCTGGCAGGTGTATGTACCTATATTTAGACTTGTGTCACACCTCATCCGGGATAATCAGAAATAACAAAAATTTCATATCGCATATTTTTTTAATATTCTAAGGCACGTTTAACAGCTACAAATATCACACGCCTAGATTAGCAGCAGTATGCCATGAATAAATCAAAACTATGTTACACAGATAACACTTTTTACACCTTGAAGCTCTTTAACATCGCCACGGAGGGCACAGGGAGCAGTCCCATCGCCCACATGTTGCTCAACTCCGGGAACTTTCTTTTTTTTCCAAGTAACAATTTGAAGAAGTAGGGCAAAACAAACTTGATGCCTCCCCCCCTCGAATGCCTGGCGACACCACTGCCCAACAGCAACAGAAGAAGATTGATATCCAGAAGAAGATTGATAGAAATGTGATCAATTCCTGCTGATTCGATTGGCTTACATCACGCCGAGTCGACGCTCCGTCACCCAGGTTCCGGCGTGCGGCACGCGCCAAATCAAAGCGCTGCCAATCGTCCACACCGAGCCGTGATCGCGTGGCGGCCCGGCCAGCTGGGTCGGCTCAGTGGTCGGCCGACCTTGCCGACCGTCGCCGAGGCGCCGTACGGCCGCGCGCGGTAGTGTGTCGCGGCGCGGCGCGGCTGGCGCACGAGGACGCTGCCGAGGCGTCGTGCGTCCGAGCGCGGGCCGAGCGGTGTAGCGCGACGCCGCTACTGCCGAGCCGTGCTGGTGGCTGCGGTGGGATCGGTGACGTCCGACGTTCCGGCGGTGGTGACGTTCCGCCGGAGCGGTTTCGGCGGAGAGGCAGGCGGCGACGGCTGTCCATGGGCGGCTGGACGGCCGCACGGGCACGAGCCAGGTCATCGCCGCCGACCGGCTCCGGTGCGCCGCGCGTCTGCGGGCCGCGCTCCGCGCGTGAAGTATCGGCTGTGCATTGCACGTCGCGCCGCCCCGGGCACAAATCGAGTGCGTGAGTGCACCGGGTGGTTGTTGGCGCTGAATTTGGCCGGTCTGCCACCGGTGTGGTGGTGACGGCTGTGTCGTGGTGTTGTGAGTTAGGTCGGTGCTTGTGTGTAGGTTAGGACTAGGTTGCGACTTGCGTATCATGCAGTGCATGTGTGTTTATGCATGTGCGTGCATAGTCGTGAGTACTGGATAAGGGACGAGCAGGAGCTGATTAGAAGATGCGGTATTAGACGAGCAGAGATCAGCAAAGGTGAGACGAGTTTTCCGACGCTGAGTTGAACAGACGTGATTTGTCTGCCTTTCAAAAATAATTGTTCCTTGTTTTATTCGTTTTATTGTTCGATGTTTCAGCACAGCCTTTTCTTTACTCCTTCCACTTTCCATCCTCCATATATTTCATGGATGAGACAAGGGGTTCAAAGAAACCAGAGGACATGCTGGTGTAGTGTTGGAAAGTCATCGCCGAGAAGAGTGGTATTATTTAATGGAGTGTTATTCACGGTGCGGTAATTTGTGATGCTATCTGGCGTCAGTGTATGCGGTGCAGTGCCTGAGATTATGAGTGTGTGCTTGATAGAGGCATGTGCAGCATAGTAGTGGTGGCTGTTTTAATATGAGGCAGGAGTGAGTGCATCTGGTGTGTCCAAGTCGTAGGTCTGTGGGTACGCGTTCCCTAAGTCCGGTGCTTTGATTGACGGTGTCCCATTGCTCGTGTTTCAGGTGTGTCTCGTGGAGTTGTATTTGTGAGGTGTCCGATATGTGTTGGATGCGTGTGTTGATGACCTGGTGGATTGTGGGGTAGCAGTCGGATTGTGACAGCGGACATTGTGTGGTGTGCTGTAGCGGAGTGGCTATATTTTCCTCTCTGTCCGCGCGTTCGTTGCCCTGTATGTTGGTGTGCCTGTGTATCAAAAGCAGAAGTGATTGCTAATGTGAAGTTAATTCATGAGTGTAAATTGATTTCTAAAACTGGGAAGTTGGGGGCGGGTGGGGGGGGGCGTTGTCGAACACGAGGACGTATTCCACAGCGGATTTTCACCAGGACGAGGTCCCTAATTTGGTGTGGTAGCATGGAGTCTTTGGGCGTTGACTGGAGATAATGACATAACAATGACTTGAACGTTGCCGATCAGCCGATCAGCCGATACCTGGCGAGATTACTTCACAATATGAAGTTCGCATATACTGATTACACAGCAGCACATGATTACACAGATTACAAGTGATTACGACACCAAGCCGACGCACCAATCCTGCTCACATCCAAGCAAGGAAAAGTGATCAAACCTATGGGTGCCGTGCCAACAACCGTGTTCGTACCAGACGAGCCTTAATTGTGTTTGCAAGCTGATGCGATTCGGGGCCCTTTTCAGCGTGCAAGGGATGTGGAGCCTGTGTGGAGCCTACACAGCCTGTGGAGAAGGGCTTGAACTATTAGCTTGTAAATCATATCAAATGCATTACAAACGATATGATCATGCCGTATGCTTCAACAAAGAACAGAAGAAACGAAAAATAGAGTTATTGTCTTAAACATATGAAGAACTAGGAGAAACTCCAATCTTTTGCTGAAAGAATGCCGGTGGAACAAGTGCCAAAGCTCGAGGGGACAAATTAGGGTTTTCCCCAAAGTGTGTGCGGGGGGGGGGGAGGCTGCCATGTCATCCCAACAACCGGCTAATGTTACACTCCTGGATTAACGTGCTGTACATGTCAAGTATATTTTATATGATGGAATGCTTATGCTTAGGGTAAGGTGTGATGCTTTGCATGACTGCTTTTAAGCCAGTAGCGCTAATGTTGTGTTGTACGCTTGTGTTATGGATTGTTGAGCATGTCGAACAATTCTCACCAGTGTGTGGGGGAATGTTGTGTTGCACGCTTGTGTTATGGATTTTGAGCATGTCGAAAAAATCGCGCCAGTCTGTGGAGGAATGCTGTGTTGCACGCTTTTGTTATATATTGTTGAGCATGTCGAACACACTTCGCCAGTGTGTGGGTGATGTTGTGTTTGGCAGGCGGGCAGACAGAATGACTGGGCGATGCTGACCCAGGCTACGCCGCCGCCGTTGTGCCAGTCTGCTGTGGTGCGTGTACCTTAGAGCCGTCAGGGTAGTGTATGGTGTGCTTTGGATAGCCCGATATAGATCGGTGAAATAAGTGGTGAAATATGTGCAGGTGCGTTTTGGGTGGTCTACGAGGAGGTGTGTTGTGGATGGTTTGTGTTTCCACCATTATGTGGTGGGTGGGCGTGGTTGTGTGCTAGGGTGTGCAATACAATGATGTCACCTTGTTTATGCTGAGGGGGCTACTACCCCATCAATCCTTGATTTGCCCCATCCCCAGTTAGACCGAAGCTTAACTATCATACACAGGCATATCATACAAGCTTAACCATCATACAAATGTTGACTGTGTTATGCTCATTTTTTAATATTTCGAACATGTTGCCAAAAAAGTAAATGTTGGGTCTAGTATAATCCAGGAAAACATTGCGATAGATACGCAAGGTATTTGTTTGTGGTCTAATTTGAGTCGTAAGTCTGTCGGTGACCGAAAACTGGAAGGAATGCATTTATTTGTATTTGCGAGGTACAGTGTGAAGTCTGAACAGTGCCAGGTGATATTTAAGTATGTAGGTGCACGTCGTAGAGTTCCTAGTGTGTGATGTGAAGTCCTATGTGATGTCCAAAGTACAATGTCGTCTGCATGTAGTTAAAGTTGAACAGATAATGGAGAATGTGTGGAATAATTGAGTTAAGGCCGGTACTTAATGGAAAGGACTACGAACGGATCATTGCATTAAACCAGCAGTGGGAAATTTAGTGTCTGAGATGTGGGGCTCAATTTTGACGTGATATGATCGATTCAGCAGGTAGATGTAGTGATAGTGTGCCGATCGTCCCTGTACAGCGGAGTCGTACCGGCGATATAAGAGTAAGGGCCAGGCAGACGGCGATATAAGGGCCAGGCAGACGGCGGCCGTGAGAGTTCTCTGGCCGCCGTTTCCCGTATTAGCGTGACGAGGAAAATGAGGTGGTCACGGCGAGATTGACCGGAAAGAAAGACAGCTTAAAAGGAGGAACTTGCAGGATACAGGAGGAGGGGGACTGCGGGAATGTGCCCCCTCCCCCGATGGAGATGTGGCGACCCTTCGGGGCGCTCGAGTGCACCCCGTCCCTACACATTCAACGAGTATTACGGCCGATGACGTCCCTCAGAGTAGAAGAGGCGCTCCCTCCCCAGAAATGGCGCCCCTTCAGGAAGCGGCCTCCGCCCCGACCAAAATTCCACGATCCGCCCGTGCCGAAGCTTCGTTTCGGTCACCTGCCACCTGGCGCTATGACCTACCATGGTCGTGTGCCCTAAAACCCAAATCGCTCACTCACGGTCACCTGCCAGCCACGTTGGTGCGCTGCGAGTCGGAGCGCTCTCGCCTCGCGCTCCTGAGCGACCTGACCGTGCCCACTGCTGCCGAGCTTGCTGCTCGCTGTTTTGTTTGTACTGCACCCGGAGCGTTGCGCAGGTCACCTGGCACAAGATCAAACGACAAAACACGACCTGGCTGCAGTGTGATTGGACGAGCAGACGGAGCCATGGCTGCCGTGTGATTGGACGAGCAGACAGAGCCATGGCTGCCGTGTGATTGGACGAGCAGACGGAGCCATGGCTGCCGTGTGATTGGACGAGCAGACAGAACCATGGCTGCCGTGTGATTGGACGAGCAGACGGAGCCATGGCTGCCGTGTGATTGGACGAGCAGACAGAACGATGGCTGCCGTGTGATTGGACGAGCAGACGGAGCCATGGCTGCCGTGTGATTGGACGAGCAGACGGAGCCATGGCTGCCGTGTGATTGGACGAGCAGACGGAGCCATGGCTGCCGTGTGATTGGACGAGCAGACGGAGCCATGGCTGCCGTGTGATTGGACGAGCAGACGGAGCCATGGCTGCCGTGTGATTGGACGAGCAGACGGAGCCATGGCTGCCGTGTGATTGGACGAGCAGACAGAACCATGGCTGCCGTGTGATTGGACGAGCAGACAGAACCATGGCTGCCGTGTGATTGGACGAGCAGACAGAACCATGGCTGCCGTGTGATTGGACGAGCAGACGGAGCCATGGCTGCCGTGTGATTGGACGAGCAGACAGAACGATGGCTGCCGTGTGATTGGACGAGCAGACGGAGCCATGGCTGCCGTGTGATTGGACGAGCAGACAGAACCATGGCTGCCGTGTGATTGGACGAGCAGACAGAACCATGGCTGCCGTGTGATTGGACGAGCAGACAGAATGATGGCGTTACGCAGCCACTACAGTCAATCCACTGAGCCGGAGCATCAGGTAGCAATGTTTGTTTGCCTTTCAAATATTGTTGATATTGTTGATAATGTTGCCGAATCTGCATATTGTTCGAGAGCGGAGTTACTGGAACTTCACTTCGCCTAAAAACAAAATGCTGCTTACCACCATGTCAACCGCCAAGTTTATTCCCAAGACGATAAGGCTGTCTGACGCAGTAAAGTGCATTCTCAGTGCATGGTTTGAGCTCAGAATAAGAATCCCAATGACAAAATTTGCAAATCGTATAAACCTCAGCATGCGGCCGGTATCGTGGGCAGTTACGTATACACTCGCCAGTGGATTCAGAACTTAAAATTTGCTTCGGATCTGGCACCAGGAGTGTTGCTTTGTGTACTTTCGAGGGGAAAATGCCCCCTCAATGTTGGCTTCCCCCGCCCCAATAATTTTAACATTGGACCCTATGGAGTGTGCCCCAAATCCATTTCGGCTTGCCAATTGCCTTCATGTATTTTGCCCCCTCCCCCCCCCCTGTAATTTTCAAAAATCAACACCCGTGTCTGGCACCATTGCATTGTAGGTACGGATGCCTGACCCAGGCAGCAGCGGCGGCAGTAAACATTCGTGGAGCCTCCTAGCTCTTTGGAGGAACCCCAGACCCGTCACCGCTCAGTCTGGGCCCTCTTATAACGCCAGATTAGTGCTCCACGCGACAACCTCTGCACCGCCTTTTTCAACTCATCAATCATTGCTGAGCTCTCCCAATAAGCTACTTCAAGCTGAGCGGTAGCCTGCTTATCAATGCTCGAGACGCGCGGACTTTCTGCTATTTTCTGCTATTTTCTGCTCTGTTCGACTGCTCGGTGACGCAATTTGCCGTTTCTGCGCACATTGCTCGCGATACCGTATCCATGGCGGCTGGGCGAGCTACGTACGACGCAGCCAGCACCATAGACCGCGACCAGGGGTGGAGAGAGCACAGATGGCCCATACCAGATCTGAACAATTATATGCTCAGTTAGGTTTCAGCTAGTTGCCATGACATGAAGACACGTCAACAAGTTATACGTTCTTTCGTTTTTTTTCTTTGCGGTGGAAGGCGTGGGGTGCATTGAAGAGTGTACTCCATTTGTCATCTAGTCCGCTCGCATCACATGGAAACTACAGGCACTTTTTCCGGTTGAGAACTGTTGCACTTTATGGTCAACATAAACACTTGCCACATCGCAAGTCAATGTGAATGTGGGCTGAAGAAAATCAATGTTTAGAATGCAGGGCGTATGCCGGTCTCGAATTTATGTTCGACGCCAAGCATTCAAAAACCAAATTGAGGTCAATTGAAGTGTAACTGGCCTAATTGGCGCCAATCGATATCAGACTGGCCAGTTCAGCATTTCGATTGCCGTACGCCACACTCGTCCATAAATAGAAGTGATATTGGCAGCCGAATGATTCAATAAACTTTTACATTGGTTTCTGAACGCATTACATTGCTAATAAATATCGCTACCATTTGACCAACGTCACTGCGTCATTTTCCGCTCGGCTGTCTGACCCCGGTCGTCGATCGATTACGTGACCAGCCTGCCAGTTTGAAAGGTCGTCAAGGCGAAAGTCACCGATCAGTTCTGGCATTCCACGCGTCAAACGTGCTGCGGCGCGCCGTTTTTTTATGGTTGTCCACCTGCGCAACGTTTTAGTCTGCGTCTGTGGTGTGGGAACGCACTCACGGCGGCACCGAATTCAGAACATGACGGTGTTCGCATGATCGGAACATGATGGTGTTCGTATGATTAGGACATGATGATGTTCGTATGAACGTGATGATGTTCGTATGATCAGAACATGATAATATTCGTATGATCAGAGCATGATCATATTCGTATGATCGGAATATGATCATAGTCGTACGATCGGAACGTGATCATATTCGTATGATCAGAACATGATCGTCTTCATATGATCAGAACATGATCGTGTTCGTATGATCAGAACATGACGGTGTTCGTATGATCAGAACATAACGGTGTTCGTTTGAGCTTTCCGGGCGCGCATGCGTCCATTTCGTATCCTGTTTGTAGGATGGTGAAATCGCTCCTAAGCTTAGGGTATCGCTTTGAACTTCTGGGTTACAGGGGGACAATTAAGGCACACACTTCCAGAACCAAGCTTTTTAAAGAAGAAATGTAGACCAAATTCCTGCTGAGATGGCTTTATGGTCCAAGTTGCCAGCCAAGTACCTGGAAATGCTTAGGTTTTCTTTACGTTTTCCTCCCTTGCCTTTCATGGATGTTGTTTGAGTCGCGTCTTGCTTTGTTATGCCATTCTGTATGCTTTTGTTCGACAATCATCTGCTCTGGAGGCAATAATCCAAGTCCAAGCCCCATTGAATCCAGTCCGGATCGGCACCCGAATTGTGTGATGGATGGCATGAAAGTGACAAATGCGACCGAAGTTGCAACGATCACCTGCATCTGCATTCCCAGGTATAACCGTTTGAAGTAGATTGCATTTGCGAGCAAACATTTTTAATTTTCATCATTACTCGCCCTTGCTCACAGGCGGGAAATTTCAGTCGGTAGATTAGCAATCTGCCAAATTCAGGTCAACGTGACTTCGAATACGTGCAAATGAAGCAGACGTTCGTTACCTTCTATTGTATTGCCGTGAAAACCATAAGCTTCGGACAACAGGCCGCCAGAATCTTGACATGACCGCAGGTCATGTGACGTAGCCACAGGCAAGCATTTCTGAGGCAGAATCACCTCTGCTGGGTTATAAAAAAAAATTGAAAGACATGATTCCGCCGACTTCCAGTGGAGCCAAAGGGTGACTGTAGCTTGGCCGCTCATGTCGCTGTAGTAATACAGGGGCAATGCAAATGTGGCAATGCATGTCTGTATTTCATAGCATGTGTCGTTCTCAATTGAATACTTGCGAGAAGCAGAGACGGATCCAGGGAGGGGGGAAACCTTCCGACCGCCTGGGGACCCGAAAGGCTGGAGAGTGGAGGGACGCCGCATTAATGTGCGGTGCCCCTCCAGGATATCTGAGTGCACCCTCTTAATATCTCTTTCTTCAAGCAAATGTGCTACTCCGAGTAGAAAAAGCGTCCTTCAGGACGCTCCAGTGCACCCCTGCTCTTGAATTGTTCAGCCGACGGCACCCCTCTGAGTACAAAATCCCTAAAATTAGTCCCCCTGACGGAACCTGAGACCCATCAGTGGCTTGAAGGTGCATGCGCGTTGGCGGCCAGGTGGCTCTTTGACAGTTATTTCAAATGAATGACTGGTTTCGCTCAATTCAAATCGACATCCATGGGGACGATTGCCAAAATGCACATCATCCCAGAATATAACTCAAGATATCAAATATGTTCGGCTCAATCGCTCCGTTATCTCTAAACCAACTCCTCACAAAGTACTCATTGAACAGCCACTCTTATGAAGTTCTCTGATTTAGTGAAGACAAAATGCATTTTTTATTTCAATGCTAAGAGATTCGTGAAAGTGTTGTTATAAGACGAGTCTGCCTACGTATGCTTCATGTTGCCACTCTCTCACACCAAATGGTGGCGGGGTTATAAGACGAGTCTGCCTACGTATGCTTCATGTTGCCACTCTCTCACACCAAATGGTGGCGGGGTTATAAGACGAGTCTGCCTACGTATGCTTCATGTTGCCACTCTCTCACACCAAATGGTGGCGGGGTTATAAGACGAGTCTGCCTACGTATGCTTCATGTTGCCACTCTCTCACACCAAATGGTGGCGGGAGAACAAGCATGTCAAGAAGTTATCCCAGCTTGAACTTGGAAGCGTCACCGTCACGAGAGAACCGTGACGATCACTACACTGCCCGTTCATCTATATTCGCATTGATATGGTTAGAAATCTTTCAGGCATTTTAGACTATAGTCACGGATAATAGTAAACGGATAGGAAACTCCCCGGAATCGGCGACCAAAGACAGGTTATTGCCACCTAGCGGTTGGAGGCCAAAGCTAATCCTGGATAGGATATTGTTTGATTCCAGCAGCACATTCCCGCGTTGGAGAGTAAAGCGTGGTTTAGTTTCGGCTAATTTCCGCTTTTTGAAGAAGCTAGGGAACCGTGATTCTGCTGCATGGAACTCTGTGGCGGTAAGGAATTAATTAAAAACATCTCTGCCTTCATTTCTTTGTTTCAGGGAAAATTTAAACGCATGGCGTGGTGTACTACGTTTATGGCGCGTTGTGTGTTTTTGGGAGCAACTTATGTGTTTTGGATCAAGTGAAGCATATAATTCTCCATTGCATTGCCCAGTTATTTACTCTAAATCACGAGCAAATCTGAATCAGTGGTATTTAGTCTGTTTGAGCTTTTGCTTGGCTTGAAACATTGGTCAAAGGGGGCGCCGCAAATGTACCAATTTTCACCTGCATATGCAGCTCTGAAACTAAGGGTTTCGGCTGGAGGATGTCCAATTTGAGGCTGAGGAGCAGTCCGAAGGAGGAATTGTCTGACATAAAATATTCAATCTTTACCTAAGGTACATGGCTGAATATTTTGAAAGGTTATCAGTGAATGGATCGGTGCATCGCCAGGCCTGGTGCCAAGGTCAAAGACTTGGTGCCAGTGGTGACACAGGCCACCAGTGAGCACCAGTACAGGGCAGTTGTAGTGCAGGTAGGAGTAAATAGCATAGGTCCTGCTAGGAGTGAGGAGCTGCTGCAGCACTACAGGGCCCTTCTGGCCACCCTGAAGCATAGCAATTGTCTGATTCGGTTCTCATCGGGTTGCCGTCGCTATATATTTCAGAAGAATACAATATTATAGAACTTCTGAGTTTTTTTATGGAGATGGGTCAATAGCTTGTTTTTTTAATTGAAATAATTCCCAATAATATCGCATTATGGGTGCCCAAAATTGAACATTTGCAAACCAGTACTCGCATGACGTTGTTATTCCGATGGGTCACGGCACCTAATCTAGCTGCCTCACCCACTAGCAGCCCGGCGCCGACGACTATAACCCTCGCACGGCCGATGCTCCGCGCAAACTTCGTCCGGCCGGGGGGGGGGGGGAGTTGTTGCCTACCCTCCGGCCGCGGAGGTGGGTAGGTTACCTACCCCTCCCCATATACACCATATACATAACGGCATCAGATAGATTGGGTGATTCTAAGAAGGAATTGGTTCAGTCCTTTTTTATCCGATGTCAACGTAGAGGTCATATCAGGTCAAATAAAAACAAATTGATAGCGCAGGCGGCACAAAGACTTCAAGAACTATAGTGCACAATTATTATTCCACTGCACGGCCAAAACTGATTTGTAGATCAATTTAGTCCTTGACCTATGATGACCTGAGGTGACGGTTCAAAATTTGATAAACCGGAGGCAAATGAAGCCAGTTTACCATATTATCACACATATTATCGGCACTGCATAGGTCACTGACCTAGGATGACCTGAACCTGACATTTGCCGCACCAAATATGTATCCAACGCATGGTACTGACAATTGTATAGCTTTTGCGAGAAATTTGCCATGTGATTTCAAAGGTCAAAGTCAATTTTCAGATGAAGTCGGTCGGAGACCTGTGATGACCTTGTTAGGGTCATTATGGTAAGGTATGCTTCAAAGTGTGCAATGGTTATTGAGAACGATATGCAATCTGTTGATCTATTGTGTATCTATATTGTCACAATATGTGAGATTTTCCGCAGTTTGGTCCGACATGCTGCCACTAAAAGTGTTGTAGGTCATTGACCTGACAGGATCTTGACCTGATAATTTTGGAGGATGTGTCAAATTGATGTAGCTTCAGGTACCGTAAATTTTAGAGCTCTAGTGCAAACCGTTTTTTGGGTATGGTACCAAACGTCATGGGGGGGGGGGGGTAGATATTTACCCACCCACCCGGCGTGCGAGGGTTAACATGGGAGACGTGGCAGCTGCAATGGGTCATGCAGGGGGCCCCTGACAGTTCCTCGGAGGGCTCCAATGGCTGTTTCGGGGCTCCTCGGCCCAATCAATGCTCATCATGTGCTCCTATGCCTGCTCAGGGTCCCCTCGTTTTTCAAAGAATATACCTCAGGGGGAAATGTGACTGCCAGGGCCAATCAGCCAATCTGTCTTTGGCCAATCAGCAGCCTTTTTTTTGTGTGGGGGGCATCGGAATGGAATTGGCCTGCCCCAGACGAGTCCCAAGCATATACGGTTGGAATGGGAGGGGGGCAGGTGCTCTCCCTTGTTTTTCTGCCGGCTCTCATGACACTCCGCTTCCCTCAGTTAGTCGGCACAGGTTGGTTAGTCACGAGCTTCATGGTTCTATACGGCGGCCGAAGGGATGGCGGCTACTGGAGTATGCGTCCCCGGCTGGCGCCGAAGGTGCAGTTTTTTTTTCAAACGACGCGTGGTAGAAGGCCGATTCAGCTATATTTCCCCATCCCGTCAAGCTTTTTCGATGGGGTGTCCTTCGCATCACCTATCCAGGATTACTTCTCCGATCGTCCGATAGATGTCGCTAGTATCGGTCGGTGGTCGCAAACATCAAAGTGCCGCCCACGAGTTTCCGATCCGTTTACTATTATCCGTGCTAGAGTGATTGCAAAAAAACAGTGGTCAAATCGCGTGCAAGCTGCTTTTGAGCACTCCTGGCCTTGTTTGCTAATGCATTGCAAAAGTAACGTTACTGGGCGCTGCATGTTGCAAAGGGCACGGGTGCGCTTGTGAAGGACCATCACCGTTCCGCAGTTCCTCTTCTGGTAGCCGACATCTTTCGGGTAAATGTTTTCGTGTGTGTCGTCGGGTGGACAAATGCCATGACCTTCCTTCAGCGGAAGCGATATCGAAGTCGCAAGGCCAGATCGATGCGTCTTCGGGGCTTCGACTCCGACTGTACGTTTCATGGTAGTATGCTTGAGAAACAATGCTCCCAACCTTTTGGCTGGGTTTCGATGGCGATGGTGCTGAAAGGGTTGGGCTAACATTTTGAAAGATATGAGAACTTATGGGATGTAACGTGTGTCGTAAGTACAATAAGTGCTACTATACGGGCCAAAACGAGTTGAAACTTAGCCCCTTAACGAGCTCGCAAAGCTGAACAGTACCGCCAAATTACACTAATATACCAAACATGCATTCGCTCCGACCTTGAAGGTGATGATTGGAAGCATACTTCATATGGTTCCATATTAAATCTGGGGACTCTCAGGCGACGGGAGCTGGGCCAACATTGGGGATCGGCGAATGGTATATCTGGCCACAACTAACATACAATTATTTTACGGACCAGTACTGGCAAATTCGGTGTCCAAATTGCTCCCTGCACTCTGCAGCAACATTCTGTGAGCAAATTATTCCTGCAATTTTATTCAAATAGAAGACAAGCTTAGAGCCGGAAGATGGATTACTTCACAATGCAATGCTTGAGATGGAATTTGGAAGCTGTCACCATTGAACTAGAGTGCACGTTACACTTCAATTGTCAGCGTTACGTATCGTGTCCACTGTACAGTTGTTCAGTTTTGATGCAAAGGTGAATACTGGCAATCTGCTTATACGTCACGGCGAATTGCTGACTGAAGAAACCGCGCACTTTGACTTTTAAGATATTGCTCCCCACTTTGATGATTGGGAACAATGTCGTCCTGTCCCCATTCATTCGCCCACATTTTGTATGCTGAATTATGCTTATGCTCATGTTAAAAGCCCGGCAAGTCCGCCCCTTCAATCCCGAGTTTTGGATGTCATAGCGTTCCGGGGAATTTCTAAGATAATCATAGCGTTGGTCTGACATCGATGTGTTGACACCTTGGCCGTCGATCCGGATTTGGGCTAAGAAGGATGGGGTCAGTCATTTTTTCCACGCAACGCCGTGGGCGCAATGCTAAATTTTGCGAAGCTTAGGTGGCGGTTGGGGGGGGCTCCCTATCACTTGTCGTGGCAATGCCAATGTCAAACAGAAACTGGTGGGAAATGTCCTTTTCTTTGCTATTCATTGGATCCGCCAATGTTAAACCAACGCAAAACCGTTCCACTTTCGAAAAGCTGATGTTGCATTCTGTAAATGTACGCAGGTATACGGATAATAATTTTGTTCATGTCATTCACAGAGACGCAGGCGGAGGGCTCGAGGCCCGCCCCCTCCTCTAGCAACCAAAATACATTAGATCAAATAAAAAAAATTTGGGGTTTCACCACGGAAAACGAAAATTTTTCCCGAAAGCTTTCTCTGCTCCATGACATTTGTATTTTGGTTCGGACCCATTTAGAAAATCCTGTATGCGCCACTGGCCGTTTACTCAGTGTCGTTCATTTTGTGAGGATGGTAAACATTGTTAATTACAATACTCCATTTAATAGGTGGAAAGCTTTCTCTGTCTCACGCAACGTTCGCCGCTTTCTGCATAATAACTATATATACAGTGGTCTCAGAACCATGCACATATCTCATGTCACGTGTTGAACGTTAGTTTTTCATTTCACGTCAGTCTCGGTTCACAGTTTGGCAGCAATTAATCACCGTGACGGCGTCACAACCTTGAACTATTCATGCATGTGGCCAGCGGTGGGAACCTGTCGTCAACCAGTCAGGGAACCTGTCGTCAGGGAACCTGGATGGGTCCAGGCCACGGCCGGATCCAACTGACCATTTGTTAGTGGTCAAACCGCCAAGTTTTCGACATAACCTGTGCCCAAAAGCCTCTTTCTCCTCGGATTTAGGCCACTTCACTTTGAATTTGGGGAGGACAAATATGAAAACATATGAAAGCAATTAAAAATGATGAATGCTTGGGAGCAACAGCAGAAATTTAAAGCAAGGCAGCTTTGGGATCCTTTCTTTGTGCACTAGGTTTCCTCTCCCCACAAAAAAAACAACCAAAGAAAATCTTTCGGGATATATCTAGCTTAGATTGCAAATGGCGACCCAAGTGTGAATGCAAAATGACATGTCAATCGGACAAACTTAGAGGTTGCGACAAAAATCGTCTTTTCGTTACCGGAACTTACGTTTACGTCAAAGGTGCGCGACTGCCTCGTAATTTCCATAAATAAGAGAGCTAGGCAAATGACCTTAGCACGTGCAATGCATCCATGTTTCGTCTCTTTCATGACGGTTATGTTTATACATTATGAAGGTCATCCGACTTCCGTTGGTGAGTCGTCCGCTTGGACTTAGACCCCTGCACGATGTAGTGACCAAGGGCGTCGCCACCGGGGGGGCAGGGGGGGCAGTCGCCCCCCTGCCGTGAAACTGGGGGGGGGCGCCGCCCCCTGAAATTTGAGGAGGCCCCTATCCGCAAATGCACAGCAAAAAAAGGTGAGCAAGGAGGCCGACGGGACAGAATATCATGCTGTCAATGAGGCCTCAAGACTGACGAGGCCACCAGGAAATATAATCAGGTCTCTATAAGAGACGTAGAACAGAGATTGGGAGGAGGCCCCCAGGACGAAAAGGAGGCCCCAAGACGTAGAACAAGAGATTGGGAGGAGGCCTCCAGGACGAAAAGGAGGCCCCTCTGGACGAAAAGGAGGCCCCCCAGGACGAAAAGGAGGCCCCCAGGACGAAAAGGAGACCACATGACGAAAAGGATGCACCCAAGGACGAAAAGGAGGCCCCAAGACGCAGAACAGAGATTGGGAGGAGGCCCCCCAGGACGAAAAGGAGGCCCCCGGGACGAAAAGGAGGCCCCAGGACGAAAGGGAGGCACCAAGACGTCGAACAGAGATTGGGAGGAGGCCCCCAGGACTAAAAAGGAGACCCCAGGACGAAAAGGATGCACCCAAGGACGAAAAGGAGGCCCCAAGACGTAGAACAGGGATTGGGAGGAGGCCCCCAGGACGAAAAGGAGGCCCCAGGACGAAAAGGAAGGCGCCAAGACGTAGAACAGAGATTGGGAGGAGGCCCCCAGGACGAAAAGGAGGCCCCCAGGACGAAAAGGAGGCCCCAGGACGAAAAGGAGGCCCAAAGACGTAGAACAGAGATTGGGAGGAGGCCCCCAGGACGAAAAGGAGGCCCCTAAGACGTAGAACAGAGATTGTGAGGTGGCCCCCAGGACGAAAAGGAGGCCCCCAGGACGAAAAGGATGCCCCAGAACGCAAAGGAGGCCCCCAAGACGTAGAACAGAGATTGGGATGAGGTCCCCAGGACGAAAAGGAGGCCCCCAGGACGAAAAGGAGGCCACTAGGACGAAAAGGAGGCCCCTAAGACGTAGAACAGAGATTGTGAGGTGGCCCCCAGGACGAAAAGGAGGCCCCCAGGACGAAAAGGATGCCCCCAGGACGAAAAGGATGCCCCAGAACGCAAAGGAAGCCCCCAATACGTAGAACAGAGATTGGGAGGAGGCCCCCAGGACTAAAAGGAGGCCCCAGGACGAAAAGGAGGCCCCTGGAACGAAAAGGATGCACCCAAGGACGAAAAGGAGGCCCCTAAGACGTGGAACAGAGATAGGAAGGTAGCCCCCAGGAAGAAAAGGAGGCCCCAGGACGAAAAGGAGACCCCAGCACGAAAAGGAGGTCCTCAGGACGGAAAGGATGCCACCGAGACGGGCAAGAAGCCACCCAGGTTAGACGAAAAGGCTTCCGATGGGTGGCAGGATATTAAGTTTGAAAACGAGGCCCCCAAGACGGAAGAGGATGCCCCTGCAATATAAAATTAAGACCTGATAGGGGAGACTTCTCCGGACGCAATAGGGGCCCCAAGACGAATAAGAAGGTCTCCGCAGGAATGAGAGAAGGCCACCGAGACCAGCCAGATGAGGCCCATATTTTGGAAGAGGAGGAACCTGGAAGAGAAAATCTAGGACTAGGACGCAAAAGCACCCTGCTAAGAGGATAATGAGGCTCCAGACACAGATAAGGAGGCCCCCATGACGTGAGAGGAGGCCCCTAATTTGAAAAAGGAGTCACTTAGGAGAGGGTAGAAGTCCCCAGAAATCAAGAGTGTCAAAAGTGGCACGGAGGTAACCAGGATTGCAAAAGAGGCTCCAACACCGGAAAGGAGGCCCCAGAATATGAGAGGAGGCCCTAAGACGGAAAAGGAAGCCGTTGGATATAAGATGAGGTTTCGGAGACGCAAAAGCAGGCCCCAAACGGGTGAGGTTCCACCGAGATAGAAAAGGATGATCCAGAGACGTGGCAGGAGGCACCTAATTCGGAAGAGAACGACACAAGATTGGAAATGAGACCCCGTGATGAACGAGGAGGCCCCTAAAATAGGAGAGAAAGGCCATTGGATACGAGAGATGGCTCCCAAGCGGAAAAGAAGGCTCGAAGACGGCTAAGAAGGTCCCCGGGAAATAACAAGGCCACTAAGATAGGAAAGGTTGCCAGTAATTTGGCAGAGGAGGCACCTGGGAGAGAAGAGGAGTCCACCAGAAGATAAAAGACCACCCCTAAGATGGGTAAAGATCGAATCCAGAGCGCAGAGCAGGAGAACGCAGAGCAGGAGGCCCCCAAGACGTGAGAGGAGGCCCCTAATTTGAAAAAGAAGGCCTCTAGAAGAGAAATGAGGAACCTGCCGGACTCGAGAAGGAGCAGGTCTCCAGGACCAAATGAGGACCCGAAGACTGGAAAGAGTTCCCAGGAAATGAGAGGAGGCCCTTAAGATGGGAGTGATAGCAGGTATGGAAGGAGGTGAGGTTTCCAAAATTGAAGATCCCTCAAGACGGGTAAGGCTTTGCCAGGATAAAGGAGGAGGCACACGAGGCGTGGCAAGAGGCCCCTAATTTGGCAGAGAATGCCTCTCGAAGATGAGAGGAAGCCCCATGCCATGTTAAAGGGGCCCCAGAATGCAAGAGGAGGCCCTCCAAGACGGGAGAGGAGGACCATTGAATATCGAGGAGGGTAGGACACACAAGGAGACATCGAAAACCGGTGAAAAGGCTCTAGGAAATGAGACGACGCGACAGGAGGCCTATAATTTGCAAGAAGAACCCCCTAAGAAGTAGTAAGAGTCGAGTCTGGGTATTTTAAAATCACGATATGGGCCCCAAAAGATCCGGCCGGGGCCCCCGCAAATTACGCTGAGCCTGGGGTACCAAAAATTCACGCCCGGACCACGAAAATCATGCCAGGGGCACAACAGGTCGTACCGTGCCCCAACAGTCTCATTGGGACCAAAACAAATGAAGCCGGAGCAACGAAGAACAATCCGGACATGGATAATCACTCTGGGGGCCCAACAATGACGCAAAAGCCTCCAAACCGCATTGGACCCCCAAAAAGTGTCGAGGCCGCTATAGCTCGCGCTAGGGATCCAAGAAAATGACGTCGGGGCCCAAAAGATCACATTGGACCCAAAAACAGTTGCGTCGCAGCCCTTGAAAATCACACTGGAGGCCCAGAAGGTCGCGCCGGGGCCCCAAAGGTTGCAACTGCCCCCAAAATCAATTTTAACCGGAATGTCACTCTGGGACAAACAAAAACTCCTTCAGTGGACGCAGTGCTATATCAAAGGGGCAAATGCCCACTCCATCCTGAGAGGGATAAGCTCCCAAGAATCGTGTCGGGGCCTCAAAAATCGCGCTGGTGCCACCAAAATTCGCGTCGGTCCACCAGAATTCGCGTATGGGTCTCCAAATAAATACGGCGAGCCCCGGAAAACTCGCTCGGAGGCCCGAAAAATTGCGACAGGAACCGCCAAAATCACGTTGGGGCCACAGCTAAATACAACGCATCGCACAAACTCGAACCGGGCTCCCCAAATATCGCGCTTGGGACCCACAATTCCCATCGGTAGTCCCGTCGAGGCTCTAAAAAATTGCCTTCTGGGGCCACACGTAAGCACAGTGTGACCACAAACACAAACACAAATCAAGCTGGAGCCCGCCAAAATAAGGATGGATTCCAACAACTAAATGCCCAGGTAAAAAAAATGGCTCTGGAGCACCGAACATATTATCAGATGCCTTCACAAACTGCGTATGGCACCGAAAAACAAATCGGATCTCGAACAATCGAGGTGGGATACAAAAACATGGCGCCAAGGGCTCGAGAAATCAGGCCGGGACTCGGACTTTAAAAAAAAATCAGAAAAGTGTCACAAAATCGTATTGAGCCCAGAAAGCTGGGGTTGGGTCTCCGGAACCACGTGCCTGGGTGCGATAAGCCACTCTGGGACCTAGAAACATCGTACCGAAGCCCCAAAATTGTACTTGGGCCCCACAAGTGTGCGTCAGAAGCCCAAAATAAACACATCGGGACCCTAAGAGCACAACGGGGGCCGAAGATACAACTGACCCTCCAAAGCGCACAGTCTCACAAAAAGCGACAGGGCCTTAACACATGCGTTGCAGCCATAGATATACACACCGGCAGGTCTAAAAAATACACCGGAAGCTTTCAAGGCACAATAGCCTGAAAAGGTGGCTGGGGCCGCAAAAGGCAACATGGTTCCAAAGCAAACAAAAAGACCGGCGCTAAATAAACACATCGGGATCTTCGAAAACGCCCTGACACGTCAAAAAAAATCCTCGGTGCACAAAAATTCAACAAACCCTAAAACGAGCAGGGGGTTCGAAAATGTTTTAGGCCCCTAACAAAAATGGATTGGAGCCATAATACACAATCATAGACCAAGAAAGACGCAACGAGTCCAAAACAAGAACGCCGAGGCTTGGCCTCGGTTCGGTATCCAATCTGGGAGGATAGCAGCAAAGATATGAAGTGCATCAAAGCTCAGCGGAAACCGCATTTCATAACTACCAGAAAATGTGGGAAGTAGGAAACTAATGATCGAATTTAATCAATCGGACTTTTCGAAGCGAACGCCCATGCGAATCATTCCATCACGCCAAATATGGCGCAAGTCTATCATGTGGCAGCAATTAGCAAAACGCAGAAGGCCTAGCAGAAACCATAGCATCGCACGAAGTGTGGCGAATGCACCCAATACGAAAAATGGGTGTGCACGTGCACTGACGTTGCCGTCGTGGCGACCGGGTGCTATGAACTGGAATGCCTGAAATTGTAAAATTTTGTATTTTAAAGTGGTGGATAATACATTTTACTTTGAAGTTATGGGCCTAATACATCTTCTGAACCCTGCTCGTTTTAGGGCCTTGTGTTTTTTTGTGCACCGAGTATTTTTTACGTGTCTGGGCGTTTTCGAAGATCCCGATGTGTTTATTTAGCTCCCGGTCGTTTTGTACGTTTTGGAACCATGTTCCCTTTTGTGGCCCCAGCCTCTTTTCCAGGCCCTTGTGCGTTCTCATGGCCCCTGTGCGCCTTGCGAGCTTGCAGTGTATTTTTCTTAGAGCTCCCGGTATGTTTATTTAGGGCTGCAACGCATGTTTTAAGGCCTTATCGCTTTTTGGGAGACTCTGTGCGCTTTGGAGGGTGAGTTGTACTTTCTGGCACCGTTGTACTCTTAGGGTCCCGCTGTGTATATTTGGGGCTTCTGACGAATATTTGTGGGGCCCCAGTATGATTTTGGGGCTTCGGTGCGAATTTGTATGGGTCCCAGCGCGACTTATCGCGCCCAGGCGCGTGGTTCCGGAGACCCAACGCCAGCTTTCTGGGCTCAACGCGATTTGTATGGATCTTTTCTGGGTTTTTTTAAAAGTCCGAATCCCGGCCTGATTTTTCGAACCTCTGACGCCATGTTTTTGTATCCCACCTCGATTTTTCGAGATCCGGTATGCTTTTCGGTGTCATACGCAATTTTTGAAGGCATCTGAGAAAAAAATGTTTGGTGCAACAGAGCCATTTTCCTGACCCGGACATTTATTTGTTGGAATCTCTCCTTTTTTGGAGGGCTCCAGATTGATTTTTTGGGATACCGATCCGGGTTTGTGGTATAGGTGTAATTTCAGCAGTGTGAGGTAACTTATCAAGGGATACCAAAATAAAACCTTAGAACTGAGTGGTGGAGTTAGGGTTGAAATCCGACGAATCAGAAACCATAGTGGTAGATTAGGCCCCTCCACAGGACAATTTAGTTGATGACTAATTATATTATTTCGAAATGTACCCTTTGACAAAATAGCGGTCGAAATCCAAGTTTGACTTTTTAATGGGCGTCGGTGCCCCCCCCTGCAAGTCCGTTTGCCCCCTCCTGCTTGACGCAAATATAGGTACTCCACTGGTCCCTCAATAATTTTCCGAAACATACGCCCATGGGGAAAAGCCAACATTGAGGGGACAAATTACCCCTCATAAGCATACAATACAACATCCATGCCCCATATGAAGTGGGATGAATGATGTTTTTAAATGCATTTTGTTCCAACAAACTTCTTTTCTGTTATTACAGCCTGCATGATTAGAGCTTCCCAGCTTCCATACCTTCTCAACGTCATTTACAAAACGGTACAGCACAGCGAAAACGATGGGCGTGACGGCGTGAAATTTGAAGGCTTGGATTATGTACGTACTGACATTGTTGCATTGTTGCATTGTCATTTATGCATTGGTGTTCAATGCTTGTTCTTGCCGTGAATTTATTCGCTGAGGATATATTTTAGCTCGTGTGACAGTTGCCTTGCAGCCAGCACCAAATGTTATGAAAATAAACAAATTCCTAAGAGGACGCTAAAAAACCAATGCAATCCACTTCTCGTTGTCACCTTTACGAAATTGTCGTCCTTGGACTGAGAAATGGTCGTTCAAGCTTTGCCTGCGACATCAAGCTGGTGGGAATAAATAACAGTAGTAATGAATCTAGCTATATTCAGTTAGACTTGGAGGACTTAAAAGTGGGTTGATCAATGGCAGATATCTGTAAGATATGCTTAGCACCAGCCCCGCCAGCTCGCTGCAATCTAGAGGCCAGCGGGAAGATTCGAGAAAGCATTGAGACGATGGTTTGTTTTGGCACTTATGTATTTATCCAAATATTACTTATTTGCGTCCGTGAAGTTGCCAGGAGTTCGATATTCACATTCAGCAGAAATCGACGACCCCTTCGATTTCGCCCACACTCGGTGAGACGGTAGTACCAAGGTCCCTGACCCACCATGCAGACGCATTTCACGGGGCATCAAATGGTTTGACCTCCAGTGGTCAACATAGGTCAAACATCCAATAATGCCAGAATATCTAAGTTATATAGCTCATTCGATCCCCACCGACACGCTGATTCCGAAACTGCTCTCATTTACCGCGTAGCACAAACAGTTAATGAGTTGTCCCGGGTCCCGGGTCCCATGCTAAACCCTATGGGAAATTAACCATTAGGTCCAAAGCTGATTTTATTGGAACATATTTTGATATATCTCCGGAACTAATCGGACGTCAATGATCCTAGTGCCACCGTTGGACTGTCCACGTTATTGGTGTTAAAACTTTGTGTCTTTTGTGCACCTTCCATGATGTGAACGTGTTGACCTGACATGACCTCTGACCTGGCAAGATCACATGGCTCCTTGACCGTTGAAATTTCGATTTAGATTTAAAGCGTTATTAATTTTATTTCTTCCATTACGACTTGAGCATGCCAAGTAATGACAGTCACATGCTCCATCCTCACATATAGGTCAAAGTCGAATATCGAACTGGAACTCGTTGACGTCTGTAGGTCACATCTTTCGATGCCCCGCGAAACGGCGTAAGTTGTCGACGTGTTTTGGTATTGCATACGTTTGTGGCGATTTTAAAAGAAATTGAATGGGTCGCGATTTCCCGTCCCGCACGGTCCCATGCTAAACCCTATGGGAAATTAACCATTGGGTCCAAAACTGATTTTATCGGAACTTATTTTGATATATCTCCGGAAATAATCGGACGTCAATGATTCTAATGCCACCGTTTGACTGCCCCTGTTGTTTGCGTTAAGACTATGTGTATTACATACACATTCCCTGAGTGGGAATGTTAATAATGCATGGGAATGTGCGGGAAGCAATACTGTGGGAAACAAAATTACCTAATTGGTTATAACTCATTAACTGTTTGTGCTACGCGGTAAATGAGAGCAGTTTCGGAATCAGCGTGTCGGTGGGGATCGAATGAGCTATATAACTTAGATATTCTGGCATTTTTTGGATGTTTGACCTATGTTGACCCCTGGAGGTCAAACCATTCGATGCCCCGTGAAATGCATCTGCATGGTGGGTCAGGGACCTTGGTACTACCGTCTCACCGAGTTTGGGAGAAATCGAAGGGGTCGTCGATTTCTGTTGAATGTGAATATCGAACTCCTGCCAACTTCACGGACGTTACTTATTTATACCCTGGTATGGCCCAGTTTTCAGCGAAAATGATTAGTGCTATTGCGTTTTGAGTAAATGATGCACCATGCCAAGAACAAACAAAAACCAATATGGAATCATGTTCCCCATCCTCGAACCATAGTATAAGAGCCTAAAAACAATATGAGACCCTAACACAATGGAGGCCCTCTTTCGGGGAACAGGAGGCCCCCTTTCGACCTTGCCCCCCTGGAAGAATTTCGTGGCGACGCCACTGGTAGTGACCACGTGCACTGTGCACTGCGAAAAGTGTGCATGACGGTCATGGATAGCGTCGCACAGCCTTCCCCATGCCATGCTGCTCGTTGGGCACAATGGATATCGGCAGCCGATTTAGCCCCGGGGAAACCTCATTATTCACGTACCGACTGTGGGCATGCTTTGTGAACGTGCTCACGGCATCGTGCAGGGGTGTAAGACCAAGCGGATAGCTTAACAGCCGCAAGTGCCACGTGTGTCAAAATCATGCTCGGAGATGGCTGGATCGATCTGCATGCAACCTTCACCGATCGATTCATCGCATGCGATTTCATTTTAAGCCTGGATCGATGTCTTTGTAAATCGGAAAATTCGGAAATTTTGCCATTGCGGCCAAAACCATGCTCCGAGATGTCTGGGTTGATGTGCATGAAATTTTCAACAATCTATTCAACGTATGCAATTTCATTGGCGCTTTTGAATGTCTCAGCTCGCATCGGTGTCCTACACTATTTAATCCGCCAAATCTTAGATTCCCCTATTGCAACCAAAGCCATGCTCCAAGATGGCCGGCGTATTTGCACGACAGCTTCAGTAGTCGGTTCAGCGTCTGTAACTTCTTCCGCGGGGTTTTCATGCAAATCGGCCGCTCGGCTATCTCGGAGCATGGTTTTGACTACAAATAGGCAAATCTGGGATTCCATCGGTCTGAGATTGGTAGACATAGTTCCCGGATTAGATATTCAAAAGCGCCGATGAAATCGCACACGCTGAATCGATTGGTGAAGGTTTCCATGCAAATCGGCCCAGCTTTCTCGGAGCATGGTTTTGGCTGCAAGTTTTGACTGAAAATGAATCGGCGTTCGTAGGAACATTTAAGATTGCTAGGCATCGTTCAAAGCTTAGATATTCAAAAACGTCGATGAAATCGAATCCTCTGAATCAATTTGTGAAAGGGTCATGTAAATCGATCCAGCCATCTCTGAGTATGGCTTTGGCTGCAAACTTTAGCTACAAAGTAGACCATGCCGTGTTCGTGGCACGCGATGACCTGTGGCCCAGTGATGGCACTGGGGACGAGTGGTCTAGGGGTAAGATGCTCGTCTCGCAATCGAAAGATTGTGGGTTCGAATCTCACCTGTCGCTACTCTTCGCCCGCGACCAATCGGCGTGAGAGATTGGCGACGCTATATGACTCAACGGTCGACGTGTCGTAAAACCAATAACCAACCAACCAGTGATGGCACTATCCTTGAATTTGCTACAAACGAGTCATCGAAAATCAAATGAAACATAAATGTGCATTGCACTCAAGATGAAGCAAGTAACTCAACTTGCCGCTTTCAAAAATACTCAAGCGTCTGTTGGTGACATCTCTTCATGTCTGCTTAGCCATTAGAGTGATATAGAAACAGGGACTCAAGTTGATTATGCAAAGCCACAAGGGCCACATAAATGGGAAACTAATTCAGTAAGAACAGCGAACAGATCGGTAAGAGCAGACCCTTTCGAAGCTTCCCCCGATTCTTCCACAACGCATCATACGGCACACAAAGTACGGTGAACGGTGAACACGACTTTTGCTGTTCAAGTGCATTTTGATGTCTCATAAGCGCCACTCATTGAATTGCTACCAGATTACCTTGTTCGATGATGGCTGGAAATTTTGTTAGCAATAATCACGGTCCGATGTTCTTCAGAACGCTAGCTGTAATTGGCGGTAGATTGCTGGTAGACAGAATACTGAAGTCTTACTGGTGCTCATAAAACTTTCAGTGGCACTGTAACGGGCCTTAAACGTTCGGAAAGGAACCATCGAATACAATTGTGTTGTTCAATACTCAGCAACGATGCGTATGAAACATACTTGTGCCTTATTGTGTGAAGCCGGTGCTGATCAGAATATTTCCTGCAGCATTGTGAAGTAGAACCAACCACTATGCGAGTTGTTGGATCCAGGTAATGGACCCATCCGGACTCCAGCCAAGCTTTTCAAATTTCTGGAGCTGGTTTGTGGGGGGTCCTGACTCTTCCAATCCTTCCAAGTGTTTCTGTGTCCATAGTCACCCATGCTCGTGTCCATAGTCAGATTGTTCATGCTCGAGGAAGTTGGGAAGTGTACATTTGTACTTTAACTTCACCGTGTTGTAAACTTGGTTGGCTTCCTTTAGCAGCGAATTGTCTTTGAACTTCTATTAGGCCCCTAGGCAAAAGTGATACAGCGGCCGGACCTATGTCCAGAAAAGTTGGGCGCAAAATGACCTTTGCCGTCGACGCGCCCCTAAACACCAATTCATCATCATATGTCCAGAAAAGTATTACTCAGGTTCAGGAAACACAGGCTGTGACCGCAAGGGGAGAGGGAGCAACATGTAGGTTGGCTCCACCTTCCAGGTTCAAAGGAATGGGGGGGGGGGGAGAGCGTGGCCTGAACGACTACGCTGGATCCGCCAGTGCAACGGTGTAAGACTGTTGCAAGAACAGTGCTTTGCCGACAAAAGAAGGAAGAAGAGGAGAAAACCTACTCCCCCCCCGACCCAGCAGTTCATTGTGTCCGACATTGGTAAAAAATACCGAAGAAGCCACTGAGGGCTGATATGTCGTTCCTCGAATAGAACAGAATAATATCCTTTTCTCTCCACTTTTATGAGGTTCTTATAAAACCGTTCACGCCACACATTTCAATCCATTGATCGTTTCAGTGCACATCTGACACAGCCTTCATTTCACAAAAAGGCCACATCACTGATTAATTTACGATTGGCGGCAGTATTTGGTGCCTCAAGCTCGGGAAGCAGCAATCATTTTGCGACGGGAGGTAGTTACGGGTTGCTCGGGCAAGAGTCCCTTCGGTAGTGGGAAAGTCCATCAATTAAGATTTCCGCACATTTTCCCCATTTTAATTGTTGGAGTTCCGAAAGAAGTGATGGAATTGTCTGGCTAGTTCCGAAACAAATGGCCGCCTTTCATTCACCGACCTTCATATAGCGGACTGAAAATATCCACTCAGCAGTATTCGCTGTAGCATTTGTGGCGTCCCTGGCTGGGGAGTGCTGCGCCAGTGCGGGGAGTGCGGCACTTGGCAGTTTACTGCGGACAGCAAACTTTTTTAAGAAAGCGTATGCGAGATGTTAATGCAAAAAGTAGGTATATGGGGAAAATGATGTGTTTATGAGGTTAATTTGTTGTTTATTTGTCGTTTGTTTGTTGTTTATTTGGCGTTTATTTGTTGTTTATTTGTCGTTTATTTGTTGTATATATGTTGTTTTGTTTGTTGTTTACGTGTGCGGTGTTTTATCGGTATACTGTTGTTGTACTGCTTCCATTTTTGCTCCTGTTTTTTTCATCTGAATCTGACTGTAATCTGACTGAAACCAAATATTGATCCATTTGATGGAATTGATTTGCTAAATTCGCAATTACAATATGAATTAACACTTGTTTTATGAGGATGGTCCAGCCGACCTTTCACGGTGATCCGAAATAAGATCACGGGACATTTTTCTTTCGCGATTGATGCAGTTATCGCATAGGCGGAGCCACATTCAGTTGCCACATGCGAGTAACACGTGATCGGGTCAAGTGGCAGACACATCCATCATTTTATGGGGTCATGTCAGCACCACCGACCGGATGAACTTTGCAGTATTTGGGCCGTTCTTGCAGTGAACATAAACATTCTGGCTCGGCTCGAATTCCGACTGAGTTATCGACCGTGTAGAACACGATTTTAAAGCTATCGGCAGCGTTTGGAGATTGTCCAACGTCATCCGAGGTTATCGTTAGATCATCGAATTTAGCCATTGAACGCCCGTATAACGCTCAATGTTTTCAGGAGTGCTTATTAAGCCGTAGATATTCATGCAAAACGGTAAGTGCATACGCCATGCTGCGTTCCTCAGCTGTCAGCTGATATGCAAACTGCCCGTCATCGGAAATGTCACAGGATACAGCGCCATAAATTACGGCTTGGAAAGCGTGCGCTTGACTTGACCTGCAAGGTCAGATCTGGGACCCACAGTTCGGAGAGTAAGCGTTGAATAGCAAATTGGAGGGTCGTTCGGATGACAGGAACTGACATGGAGTTGTAGAGTCATGAAGTGTAGGGGACTAATAACAGCGACAGTGGTCCATGTGAGTCGATCCTATCAGAGGAGGATAGTATAATTATAGGGAAAGATAATCAGACGCTCTGATCAATGCCATATTTCAAGTTGTAAAGAAAGTATCTATCCGAACACCACTAGCCCCTTTCGACCGGTCCCGATTGATCATGATGTTTTGCTCTGTTCTGTTCTGTTCTGTTGTTCTGACATGGTACCTGAGAAAGCATTATGTGGGGTCTCCAGATAATTAGTTCAGCCTTAGATTATACCAGATGGCGAACCGGTATACCTATTCGTAACTATGTCAGTCCTGTATCAAAGTTAAAGTGAAGGGTCGCCGCATCGGATAGAGATCCGAGCAGATTTATTCCATGAGGTGCCAATCTCTCTGGGCCACACAATACCTGTGAAATGGATTAAGATGGGAAGAGATTCAGATCTTATGCCACCATTTGTTCGCCCCTTTACGAACTTGGACATTTTATGAATATTATCCTTTACTCTCATACGCAC